>JAGFPH010000512.1:484313-529104 GCA_018207615.1 Philaenus spumarius
TTCCCGTACCCAAAAACATATAAAACGATACCCCACACTGAATTTTCAAAATGTTGATGCAAAAACGTGATCCCGACGCGTTACGACTTTTTAATTGTCAAAAATTGGGTTTCCCGTACACAAAAACATATAAAACGATACTCCACACTGAATTTTCAAAATGTTGATCCAAAAACGTGACTCCGACACGCTACGACTTTTTAACTCGCAAAATCGTTGTTTTGTACCCAAAAACATATAAAACGATAGCCCCACAGTGGTATTTTCATAATTTTGACCCAATATTTTCAAAATGTTGACCGAAAAATGTGACCCTGACGCGCTACGCCTCATGCTAGAAAGCTCAAAAGCTTTTCAACTCTCCGCAATAAAATTACGAAGATTTTGGTACCAACAGAAGTTTTCTACGACCGATGTCTGTGAGTGCTTATACCGTGTGTACAGGAAAAAAAACATCGCATCATTTCAATACTTCGGCACTTTAATGCAAGCCAAAGTAATAAATGAGTACGCACATCACATTGTACGCATTTTACTGATAAAGACTAATTTCGAATTTCGGTAAAAGAAAATAAAAAAACATCGGTAATACCTATATCGTAATATAATATCGTATAATTTGGTTTAATATGATTTAATTCTAATCGCTTATAATATCATTTGTATGCAACTAATCAAAATTTGCATACCGGTATCATAATAATTATGTTTTAATACCCAACGAATGTATTTGAACGCCCTTAAGAATCAGGAAACTGCCATTCATCAACCGGCACAAAAATATCGTATCGGCGGCTCGGCCGTACCATATTTTGTGCGGTGAAGGTTAATGTAGTATCGCGGCTCCACCGTACGATATTTTGTGCGGTGAAAATTAAATAGGAACCCTGTCCGACTTGCAACAGACAACACACTTTGTTTGTGTATGTTGGTGTGTTTGAATATGTATCATACAAACCGATTAAGCTGACCTTTGTTCCCATTCATTTCTTATCTATTTTTTCCCAAAATAATTATATTTTCTTTATTTTTGGTGGATTTTTCCCCGGTTAAAATTTCCCCAGCTCAGTCCTAATTTCCCCCGAACCTCGTTCGGGCGTTCGGACATATTCTGCAGGCCTGGGGAGGGGTAGGTAATGTCTCGGCGCTATGAGTTATCGAAGGAAATGCATTTCCTTTCTGACTTTCACTGGATCTGTTTACAAGCCGATCAACGCTGTATAGAGCTGACATTAGCAGCTGTCCCCGTACATTATTTACCCATTAACATGTCAATACGTTGATATTATTTATGAATTCCCGCTAAACCGAACAGTGTTCGATCCCAATTAGTTCGGATTAGCGGGACTCTACTGTGTACTCATATAGAACAAAAAATAATAATACACTTTAACTAACAAACTGTTGTGACTGATCTCAATCCATCGGTGTTCTGTGATGAGTATGTAAATCGTAAAGGTTATGCGAGCATCAATGTTCACGCAAGGTCTGGCGCAGAAGAAAAGTTTACAAGTTTTCAAAATTAGCATATTTAAACTAAATGAATTCAATAATCTATTTCTTTTGTTTGTTTTGTAATGTTACAATGAAAAACAATATGTGTCATTAAATCATAAAAGTCAATCATCATGTGAGTTGAATTTTATTTGACATCCACATTCAATTTCCTACTTGTGCAGTAATCGATCCCACGAATTTCAAAATTTAGTAAAAAGTTTATAATTTTAATATTGTGCAATCATGTGCAGCTGTTCAGATTGGTTTATTGGCGCGGATAGAGTTAGGCTATATGACAACACAAGTCATAAGATCTGGAAACTGCCAGGTGATCGAACTAGATAGATAGATAGATATTTTTATTTTCCATGTGTAACATACATACATAACTTTATAACATTGTATTTACAGAAAAAAAACAAAACAAAACAAAACAACAAACTAATTATAATTCTTCTACATAACTTAACACATGGAAAATTAGCAGAGTTGGGAAAGTTAATCTAATAAAGTAACTGATATAAGTTTGAGTTAGTCGATCAAAAAAATAACTGAGTAGAGTAAAGTTATAAGTTAGCCAGGAAAAATCCTAACTGAATAAAGTTAAAAGTTATAACAGTCCAAATTCCATAACATTATTATTAAATGAAAGTACCAAAAAGACTGAGAGAACTGATCCAGTTTCAACCAATACGTTATACATATTTTATAGAAAAACAAATACCTAACCTAATCTATGTAAGAAAACCATTTAATAGCCTAGAGCCTAACCAGTTTGACAAACAATATTTAAGAATTATAAATTGTATAGAAACACACCAATATTATTTGTACCCATGTATTAACTTCACTAGTAACCAAAAACACTGTAAAATCATGTTTAAATGTAAGCTACAACAAACCAATATTATAAGGTAAACTATGCCATAACCTATTCAAAGGAATAAACTCCAAAATCACAACACATAAAGAAAAGAATCCTGTAATAGAAAAACACCATCTTTATTTATTTATTCAACCAGATTTCATTAGATTCCACATTTATTATCAAAACACTTCAACATTAAATTAAATCCGTATTCGCACTGTTTACTAGTGGACCGTAAAATTTAAATAACATAGGAACAGCTGTTAGTAGCCTATGGTTATAAATAATTTTAAAGTGAGAATGTATTTATTTCAAAAACACAAACCTCAGCAGAAAACTATTGTAAAATATTAACATTTATAATTATTTAGCCATAAATCGATATAAAAAATTAGCTCATAAGTAGCGAAATATATGTAAGTAAAGTTGAATGTTGTGTAACTAAAATCAGCCTCTGTTTACATGACGCCATATTTTTACTAAGTTAACGATGTTACACGCGATTCAAATTAAATTATTTCTATAAATTAAAATATGTATATTTTGGCAACAACAAACTAATAAAGTCTATACGATATCTGAGATATCCAGTTATAAGATATACGACTTCAAAAAAATTAATCAAAATCAAGTGAAATGTAAGTACTACTTTATGCCAACAACCAGAGGAAGCGAGAAGATTCAAGTAGTCACTACGCGGAAGGAGACAAAAGATGAAAAAACCGACGCGCGGGTTTTTAAAGCATTAGAAGCAAAACTGAGTTACAGTGTAGTTGTGTATTGAACACCATCAAGTAAAAGTTTCATTAAAACAGTTTTTTTAAATTAAATAAGTGATAAATTCAGTGAAAACGATCAGAGATAGGTATACTCTGTATTATTATTAACATTTCGGACTTTGAACAGTAAATTTCTATCGACAGTAAAGCCAAATAAACTCTCAACAATTTTCTTCAAAAATGATGCCAAATTTTGCAAATCTAAAGCCATTAAATTTTAACCTTGTAATTAAGGCGAATAAGTAAAAAGCATATTCAGGTCAGCCGAGTTCCTTACACCGAGATAGACATTAACCCTATTTAAATAGCCTATTTAGCCAATATGTAATGTAAAAGAAAATATAATTCAAAAATAAAAATTGTGACTGTTATAATCCTAAAAGAAATCCAGTGTTAATTATTTATAAGGCTATTTCTGAAGCCAATACAAAGAAAGGTATTTTATATTTATCAATTGTTTTCATAAAATGGATAGTATTATAAATGGCTTCCAAACGTGAGGCATGTTAATAACGAAATCCTATTCACTTTTATAACACGTCAGTATAATTAACAAATGTATATATATATAATAAATTTAGAAATATATTATAAAATGGCTTCCAACTAGTAGGGCTTTATAATAGGATATTTATAAAAATATATTATAAAGTTAGTCAGTAAAAAAGTAACTGATTAAAGTTAGAAGTTAGTCTCCAAAAAAAGTAACTAAATAAAGTTATAAGTTAGTCGGTTTTTTATTTGCTTTTAACTAGAAAAAGTAAACAAAATTACATATTGTTATGTTATTTTACTTTCTCACTATACTATAGTATAGAGAGAGTATAGTGATCGCAAAAAAATCGATATTAAGATTTTTGTGGAAATATCCGTTTTGGGACCCCCCTGAGTCCAAAAAAGTGGTTTTTACAAAATGTTTGTCTGTATGTCTGTATGTATACAAAGCTAGAGAGAAAACTATTCGATCGTTTTCAACCAAATTTGCACCAGACATGTCCAGTACGCCTGTATAGATAAACAAAAAAGGGTTTTGAACAATTTTGAAAAACAAACCCCTTTTTGGCAAAAAAAACCCCAAAAAATCAGTTATTATTTTTTTATAAAAAAACGGCTCTAACGATTTTGATCAAATTTGGCTTATTTGTAGCCTTTAATGTGCCCTACCATATGCAAAAACCCGCATCTTTCTAAAAATTCTCGTTTAGCTAATAATAATAATAACAGATTTTTTGGGGATTTTTGGCCATAAAGGGGGTTGTTTTTCAAAAATTTTCAAAACCTTTTTACGTGCATCTATAAAGACCTAATTGACATGTTTGGTGCAAATTTGTTCGAAATCGATAGAATAGCTTTCTCTCTAGATAATAATAATAATATTTATTAGTTAATCTCCAACTTTAATAAAAGTATACAAAGCTAGAGAGAAAACTATTCGATCGATTTCAAACAAATTTGCACCAGGAATGTTCAGTAGGCCTGTATAGATGCACGAAAAAGGGTTTTGAAAAATTTTGAAAAATTTTGAAAAACAACCCCCTTTTTGGTCAAACTCCCCAAAAATCAGTTATTTTTTTATAAAAAAACGGCTCTAACGATTTTGATAAAATTTGGCTTATTTGTAGCCTTTAATGTGCCCTACCATATACAAAAACTCGCATCTTTCTAAAAATTCTCGTTTAGCTAATAATAATAATAACTGATTTTGGGGGGTTTTTGGCCATAAAGCGGGTTGTTTTTCAAAACCTTTTTATGTGCATCTATAAACACCTAATTGACGAGTGTTTGGTGCAAATTTGTTCGAAATCGATCGAATAGTTTTTTCTCTAGATAATAATAATAATATTTATTAGTTAATCTCCAACTTTAATAAAAAAAACTCTCCTATCCCACCCTATAAGTCACAGTGAATCTGTTTAGTAATTTTAATGTGTTTGTGAGAAAGTATGTGCCAGTTCCTGGTACCGTTTATTAACATAGGTACAATATCAAAATGTATTTCTAGTATTGTAAATATTATGCTTTAGCCTACATTATGGTTATACAATTGTAATAGTCCTATCTTCTGTCTGCCTTGTATTATCTATCTATATAAATAAAAATGAATTGGTAAGCGCATCACTTGAGAACGGCTGGACCAATTTGGCTATTTTTTGTTTTAAAATGTTGGTAATAGTCCGTAAAGCGTTTTAAGGAAAAAAAAATTTGAAAAGTTTCTCGGAAAATTTTCAGATTTGGGAAAACTGATCATCCTTTTTCAATGGAATTTTTGTATAAACTCAAGACCGTAACTCACGAAAACAGCTTGTTACACGGTTGTTAACATTCGTTGTCATAGCAACTTTACTTAGCAAATTTATAATCTGTTCGTTATTCATCAAAACCAACTTGCTTTTTTAGGTTAGATTGACAAACTAAAAGCAAACACAAACAAGAAGCAACGAAAAGTGCTTACTTTATAATTCAATTCAAACATAGGTCGATACGTATTATAAATGAAACAGCTGTTTTGGTAAAAAACTTAACATAATTTTAGGTTAGGCCTACAATGAAACAAAAGGCCTTTATTTGCAACCAATTTGGCTAATTTGGAATCAGCTATTTATTCTTCACAACTAACCATTTCTTTAGATTATTAAGAAAGGGTATTTTCTGTCATATCCCCGCATTTACAAACTATTTTCTATAGAAAGAGGATTAATCGGGAAATGTGAAATATAATATTTACTCACCATTTAAACATATAATTGTTGGGGAAAAAATAATAAACAATTTTTAAACATGCACAACTTTACTATTCGACTCTAGGCTAACCTATGGCAACAGAAATGCAAAAATAATAATTAAAAAATACCTAAAAGGTTCTAAACTAACCTATTTAGTCGCAGAATGTTTACCTGTATTCAACATTTAACAGTAAAATGTAAAACAACGTCGTTGTCTGCAAAAATATTAGGCTAGAGTCGAATAGTAAAAATACGCTTTGCGATAACCCTTTTCTAATATCAACAAAAACTGGAAACTTCCTTCCTTATATGTTATGGAGTAGTTATAAATAGTTATTTGGACATTCCCGATTAATCCTAATTCTATAGAAAATAAATTGAGAATAGAAAATAGTTTGTAAATGTGGGGATATAACAGAAAAGGCCCAGTAACAAAAGGTTTACTGTATTAAGTGCCTATAGGTCAAACATCTAGATCCAAATGTTTTAACATATATTATGGATATGCAGTTAATGTAAATATCCATTTTGGCAAATTTAGAATGAGGTAATTATTCTTCACAACTATCAGTTTTTTTTTTTTTTTTTAATTAGGTAAAAGCAAACAAAATGTTTAGCCTACTGTATTATATAGGTCAAACATTCGAATTCCTTAACATATGGATAATGGTTAATGTAAATAACCTCCTCTTCAAGTGTCGGAAAACAATCAGCTTTTTTTGTTTACTTTATTAGTTGCGTCACACATTTAATGGTAAAATACTTGATGGTTTAGCAATGGTACGTAAAGCGCGTACTGTAGCTTAGGATGAACCAAATTGAAGTTAAAACAATGTAAATAAAACATTGACTTTTCATTACATTGGGTATTAAAAAAAAGTTCACTGTCCATATATTAAATGGCCTACATAAAGAATTGTGTTATACTTTTTGATGTAGCCTATTTCTGTGTTTGTGAAATATTTAAGACAAGTAATCTATATAATATATACAAATTAAAATTTGTTTCTTTTTCTTTGTCCTTTATAGACTCAAAAACTATTTGAAAATGTCACAGTTTATACAGTCTAATGGGTTGAAATGGGGTAGCTACCGCTATAAATATGCCTAAACATTAATTAAACTAACATCCTACAAGTTAAGACCTAAAATTATGTAATATCTAATTTTAAACGAGCAATTCTTGTATATTAATTTATTTCGGGGATCTCGCAAACGGCTCTAACGATTTGGATGGAAATTTGCATATAGGGGGTTTTTGACGTCAGGAATCGAATGCGCTAGGCCTTATGTCTGCAAAAATGAGCTAAGTAGCTCTTTTCGCCTATGTAAACTCTGAACTTTATATACCACCTTTGAAGTAACTAGATAGGTGAATAGATACAATCCAGGTGTTTTACAAACAGGTGTTAATCTGTTAATTTTAGCTCCAGATGTTTATACACTATTTAACAAACATAAATCATTAACAATGAATCAGGTGGTATAGTTTTCAACTTATTACTTTATTCAAACACCAAACGTAACTAAAACATTATTTTTGTGCTGTTATTAACCGTTGTGTAAAACTTTTTACCAGTTTCTGCATTCTTTGTATAAACAGTTCATATGTACGTAAGATCAAAAAATATTCATATTTTCCTAAAAAAATTTAAAAATTTTACAAAAAAAAAAATACTGAGCTATTCTCAATTGCCCAGGTACTTATTTTTAAGTGACATAAAAACCATTTTAAATTTGATTACTTAAGTCAAAGGGATGAAATGAAATAATTATCCTTAAAATTCAATAATAATCGATTAACTTTTTCTATAAGCCTACTTAAAAACTACTCAACTAATTTCACTAAAAATTTCACAATTTCCACATGTTAGTAACAGGATTGTTTAGAGAATATGGTCACTACAATCAAAGAGATTAAAATGGGGTCGCTACCCCTAAACATTAAAAATAAATTGCACTAATTTCCTATGAACTATAAATTTAAATTTGTGTGATATTATTCTTAAGTGACAAAAAGCAATCTATAACTATCTAAACTTTAAACTATATAAATGAAATTTCAATTAAACTATAAACAACACGCCAGCACTACAAACAGTTCTACAAAACAGTAAACGCTTTCCACACCACTTGGGCAATTAATTGTACAAGATTGAAAGTACAAAAAGTAAGTTAGTACCACGGCGACAACCGGTCTACTGATCGTGCATCTCAACCCCTCTCAAAAACCAAAGTACACATAGCTGATGCGCCGAGTGATCTATAAGTAAAAAGAGAAAGTGTGCTCGTGATTGTTTGTGACAAAGTCAACAACCCCGCCCCCTCCCCCCAACATTCTATTCTAGTCCCTTCTTTTCCAGCCCCTCGCACAACCTTGAGTTGAGCGCACTTTCCTTATTGCTATTCCGAGAAATCATAACGGGCCAATCCGGCCAACTCCGACTAAACAAACCCATTGTTCGAGTTTCTGCTGTTTGGTGACCGAAATGGTCCTTTTCAAAATATTCCTTTGCTTATAAATCTAACTCGTTAGAATTTCTATTCGTTACTCATTTTTCTAACTAGTTACAGTTAGAAGTTAATGCTAAAAAAAACTAACGAGTAGAGTTATAAGTTAGTAAAAAAACTAACTAGTTACTCTATTCGTTAGTTTTTCTATTCGTTAGTCCCAACTCTGAAAATTAGGTAATCCTTAGGATAAGCCTGTTTAGGATTTACCATTTTTTTTATCACTTGAGTTAGAAAAAAAAGGAAAGAATAAAATCTTTCTGAGGTGCCCTTTACATTTAGCACTTAACAAGTAATTATTTTAATTGTTAAATACAAATTTTAATTTTAATTCTAAAGGGTGTAATCAATAATAACAAAAATACAAATAATAATAAGTCTCCTTGCTAAAAACAATATTAATAACTAACGCTAAACTTAATCAATCCTATGATATAATTATAATTTATTCTATTTACAATCTTCTTAAATAAAACACATAATTTCCATACAAACAATATAACAGCCACTTTTATTTTAAAAGATACTCAATATCATTTATCCTAAAAAGTCATTCTCTTACTGATTTTGAAAACTTAGCAAATGTACTGCACAACTGAATCTCCTTTGGTAAAATATTGAACAATTTAGCCCCTCTAAATAGAAAACAAATTTTGAATGCAGTTAGTTTGTTTTAGGTAAAATATTAACAATCTTACGTTTAGAATATCTTTGGGGTTTGTAATCATTATTTATTTCACCACTTGCTTTAAAGAAATCTGCAAGTACCTTGTACACATACAAGTATCTAAGTGGAAGTATACCAAATGATCCGAATAGTGGTAGCGAATGCTTCATTTTATTTTTAAATGCCATTACTCTTATAATATGTTTTTGACTTTTCACAAGAGGTTTGATAACCGCCTCATAAGTACCTCCCCAGCATAACAGGCCATACTGAATACGAGACTGAACAAGTGCAAAATAAATTTGAATTAGCAATTCAGTTGGGCACATTGATCGGAGAAAGTAAAATTTTCTAATAATTGAGTGCATTGTTCTTTGCAAGTTATCAATGTGACTCCTCCAAGTCAAATTTTGATCTACTACAATTCCCAAATATTTTACTTCATTTATATTTTTAATTACTGGACATTAGGGTGGAACGAAAAAAACAAGTTTCGGTTTTCCATTTGTAATAGCGTGGAATAGTTGCCTTTTGGTGTTGGAAAGATAAAGAAAAAATATGAAAAATATTGGAGTATATCTTAAGGTGCCGCAAGTGCGACAAAGTTTCTTAAAATAGCAATTTTTACCAAATTTTCAAGATTTTTATAAAAACATTTAAATATTTTTTTTCAATTTGAAATACCATAACAAACCTACTTTATTGTCAAAAAAGGTGAAAATTTATTTATTTTTTATTTTTGGAGCGTGTCTTGAGGTGCCGCAAGAGTGATGAAATTTTGTAAAAACACGGTGTTTGCAGCTTTTTTGAAAAGTATTTATGCAATTGAGAGTTCAACAAAAATGTTTAATGTGGTGTCTCAATATGAACTGAAGTATAATAAAAGTTTATAGTTGAATTGAAATACGGTAGTAGGCCTATGAGTCATCGATGGAACAGGTGTGTTAGTGCCCGACTGCCCTTGCCTTGAAGAGTGGAGGCCGGGGTGGCATCAATAGCGGCGCTTTGAGTTTGCGCAGGCGTCAGTCGCTCTGATGAGTAGTTGGTGCACCTATTGTGTAATAGAGTATCGTGATTCAGCATTTTGTTTGTTTCTGCAGTGCGTTTTTTTGTTGTGAGCTAAAATGGCTCATTCTAAATCAGTGAATACAAGACAAATGTCGGAGTGCCCTATTTTTGGAAGATTAGTGAATTTTGTGGTGTTGTACTACCTACGTACGAAGATATAATGAGGTGCTACTGTTTTATTAGACATAACCTCAAAGTTTCGTCAGGGAAGGATCCTGATGTAAATGAAATTTCTAACACTTTAATTCCTAAAATTTAACTGATTTGGTCTAGAGCATCTATTCCCATTGTTTCTACCCTTAGAATTTCACAGATGATAAAAGTTTATCATACCAAATACAGGAACTTGTTAAAGTCAAAAATTAGACAAGGGTCGGATAAGTTTGACTCGAACCTTGCAAAATTTAAAGAAGATGCTGGACGATTATTTGATATAGCTGCCTGCAAGTGTCAAAACTTTGATATTTGTAGTTGTATAAAAGAAAAAAAGTACCAGTTTTGGAACAAGAGTTTCTGAAAGATCAACGGTTGACTAGGAAAATGGTTATGAGTAGCGTTGATAGAATTACCATAAGCGCTATGAAGAAAAGGGAAGAGAGAAAAAGTAGAGAACTTCAGAGAATAGTAAAGTTTAGTCAAGAACAAGCAAAAAACGCTAGTGTATCAGAAACGGGAATTGACAAAAATGATAGCGAGGAAGGGGAAATAGACTTGGTTTGTGAAGAACAGCAGTTTTATTTTCCAGAAGTATTAAGCCAACCTTTGAATTTACAAGAAGATCTAAATCTACCAGGCCCTTCTAAACACAAAAAAGAGTTAAATATTAGCACGCAAATGCGTATTAATCTGCCATCTGTTGCTTCCATCTGTGACCGTACGGGAGTGTCAGACAGAGCTGCTGCAGCTATAGCTAGTGCTGCGTTACAGGATTTAGGTATTATCACGGAGGAAGATAAAACCAAAGTGATAGACAGATGAAAATTAGACGTGAAAGGTCAAAAAATCTAAGAGATCTCTCGAACAATAGTCTTCATGGCCAGATAACCGAAAATAGAGGGCTTTTTTTGATGGAAGAAAAGACAAAACAATTGTTCAAGGAAAGAAAGGAAGTAAGTTTTATAAAAAAGTTATTTCAGAAGAACATGTTTCACTAATAGAGGAACCCAACTCTAAGTTTTTAGGGCACGTAACACCCAAATCCGGCTCTGGAAAAGACATAGCGAACAGTTTAATGGAGTTTCTGGAAAATAGAGAACACCACAAACAACTTTTTAACTTTACTGCTATTGGGTGTGATGGAACTGTTATAAATACCGGACATAATAATGGTGTGATTTCTTTGATGGAAAATGGAATCGGAAGACCATTACAATGGTTAGTTTGTCTGTTCCATGGAAATGAGTTACCATTGCGACATCTTTTTTGCCATTTAGATGGTAAAACGAAGGGACCAAATGAGTTTAAAGGTGAAATAGGCCAAGAGCTTTAACACTGTGCTGAGCTCCCTGTGGTTACTTTCTCACCAATTGAAAATAACCTTCCTGTTTTGGATAACACAAACGATTTAAGTATAGACCAGAAGTACTTATGGGAAATGTGTATCGTGATGTCAAGTGGAAATTGCTCTCAAGATCTATCTTTGAGGAACCCTGGAAAACTTGCTCACTCTAGGTGGCTTACATTAGCAAACCGTATACTTAGATTGTATGTGGCAACTGAAAGCCTTAAGTCTCTGGTTGCGTACATTGTGAAAGTGTATGCACCTGTATGGTTTAATATTAAGTTGAAACCTTCATGTACTAATGGCTCCAAACTCTGTTTAAGCTAATCTCATATTCACGATATCTCTCTGATGATTTAAAGAAGGTTATAGATCCAGTTATACAAAGAAATGGGTATTTCGCTGCTGCAGAAAATCTCCTTTTATCTATGATATGTGACGAGCGCAAAACTGTAAGAGAACTCGGCTTACGGCGCATTTTAAAAGCAAGAACGGAAAGTAGTGACGGAGTCAGGAAGTTTAAAATTCCACAGATAAACTTTAACTCACAGGATTACATCGACATGATTTCATGGGCTGAAAATGACATAGCTTAACCCCCTTTGGTAAAACATGTTTCCTGTGAATCTCTGAAAGGATTTATAAAGAAGACATCTGAAGCTCAACCAAGTGAAGAGGACCCGCTTATTGACTTTCCCAGGTTTCCTTGTCACACTCAAGCTGTGGAGAGAGCTGTAAAATTGGTGACTGAATCTGCTCAAAGTGTATGTGGTTCAACAGCAAGAGAAGGATTTATCAGAGCAAAAAATGATTCACGTAAAAACATGCCAAAATTTGATACAAAGAAACAATTTAAAGTGTCTATGAATTAAAACAAATATTTTGAAGCTTTAACATTTGTAATCCTAAAATGTTTTTGTTAAGGAACTAATAACATACTTAAAAATGTATTTTGATTGGATTATATGTTTTACTTAATAAATATGGATGTATTTAGCTTGAAAATCTTTAATTTCAACCTTAATACTCTTAAACAATAATGTTAAAAATAGATAGCACAAATTTCAAAATAATCAAAAATTCTATTTTTTTTTCTAAATAAAAAAATATTTTTCTTAAGTTATATTTTGAAGTTAATATTTTTGTACGACTTCTAGTGCTTGTATAAGTATTTACAAACATATTTTTTTACAATATAAGCATTAGAAACCCATTTTTTTTTAAATTAAAAAGTTTGAGATTTTGCTATTTTTCCTTTTTTTTTATAAACTTTAAGCCCTTTGCGGCACCTCAAGATGATGTAGTAAAGCAACCAAATTTTTTTCCTCTTCTTTTTGAACCTAAAAGGCATCTTTTCCCCACTATTACGAATAAAAAATCAAAAAATAATAAAAAAAGGGCATTTTTGTTCCACCCTACTGGACATGGACATCTATTTATATTATTAGCTTCCAGGCATGACAAATGGTGATACGCTAAGCTTTGTGGTAATTGATCTTTTCTTTTAAATGAAAAAATAACAAAATTAGATTTCTCTTCACTTAGAACCATACAATTTTTCGAGAACCACAACCTTAAATATTTAAGGTCATTTTTTATTAATGATAATAATTTGGCATTATCTTTTCCTCTGTACAAGAATGCAGTATCATCCGCAAAAGCTGTTATTTCCCCATTGAATTTACTTTTACACAAGTCATTTATATATATAATAAAAATGACAGCACCAAGCACAGACCCTTGAGGTACTCCACATTTTAGTTCTGTGGTACTTCCCAATACACCATCCAATCTGGTCCTCTGAGACCTACCACTAAGGTAGCTCACAAACCATTGATGAGGCAAACCTCTTACTCCTGCAGACCACAATCTTTCCAAAAGGACATTATGATCTACAGTGTCAAACGGTTTTTTTGATATCTATAAAAAGACCGGCAGTCTTAAGTCCATCATTCAAGGATTCGTAAACATCAGATACAAATTTACTTAAAGCTTTTTCCGAGCTTAGCCCCTCCCTAAACCCGAATTGCCTATACTAAAGAATTTGTTCTTCTCTAAATATTTCACTATAGACTTTTTCATCAATTTTTCAATAATTTTTTTCAATACACTTTCAAAAACGGACAGCAATGCTATTGGTCTATAATTATCACAATCATATTTATCACATTTCTTATACAATGGTGTTATAACTGCTTCTTTGAATTGGTCTGGGAATACACCATTACTGAAACTTAAATTACATAAATATGTTAACACTGTAAGAATTTTTAATTTTATATGTTTAATTAATATTGCATTAATTCCATTTAAACTTGGTGTTCTTTTTGGGTTTAAAGATTAAATAACATTCGAAATGTCTTGCTCAGTAATATATGGCATAAAAAAGGATTTAATTGGAGGATATTCCCACTAAAATGCTCTCTATACAATTCATTGTCTGCCCCAGAAACTATATCTATGTCAGCTCTCAGTATGTTAGGAATATTACAAAAATAGGAATTAAGTTTATTTGCAATATGTTCTGTGTTTCTTAAGACAATACCATTTCCATCCCTTATTCCCTCTATCTTAATCGGATTATGACCCCTACCAAGTAAATTGTTTACCACCCTCCACTGACCTTTTATATCTCCCTTCTTATTCGCAAGAGACGTTAAATAAAACTGTTCTTTTCTATGCTTTATATCTAAATTAAGTCTACTACTGTACCTATGTACATATTTTTCAAGCTTATTGTTATAGTGTAGATGCTTTAATTTTTTAAACAAGTAATTTCTTTTCTTTATTTTCTTACTTAAAGTTAATGTCATCCATGGTTTAATAGGATATAATATAGACTTATTCACATTCTGGGATTTTTTGATTGTTCCACACATTCATTCAAGTATTTAAAAAATTTGTCAAATGCAAGATTTACTGAATTTGCTTTGTACACTTCATCCCACCTATTTTATTTAAATAAACATCAAGCAAATCATAATTTATCACAGTGATTATTTTATTCTTGCTTTTAACATGGTCTGCTTCTTTAAAAATGTTTTTCAAACTTAAACTAATCAAACTATGATCAGTTATAGTCAAGTGCCATACGCTTGCATCACTAATTAGGTTATTTGTTGTTCTAGCTAGAGAATGCATGATCAATGCAAGAGCGTGAGTTCCCTTTTACTCTTGTAGGCTCTTCAATCAAAGGCTTCAGCCCATTAGAAGCCATTTCAAAAAGATATTCACTAGTTATATGTGATTTATTCAATAAGTCTATATTCATGTCTCCTAATACAACTAGATTACTTTGTTTTATAAACCTCAATTTATCTTTAAATTCAGATAAGAAGTTATTTACATTTGATTTACAATGCCTGTACACGGCCAGAACCAAAAACTCAATATTTGTAGTCTTGCACTGTATTTGTATACAATCAGCTGATGACAAAGTCCAAGAAGTAGCATTGCATAAAACCATATCCTGAACAAATACAGCTACCCCCAGGCTCTACCTCCGCTATCACTATTTGTAAACATATAATAACCATCAATATTGTACATACTGCTTTGACTATCATCAATCCATATTTCTGTTAACACAATTACATTTGGCAGTTTACTTAAAGAGTTTTAATACAATAAAGGGTCGCCGGAAAACTACACCCCCAAGCAGGTTACTACGTCATTTTGACGTCAGACATCGGGGGGGCAGTTTTCCAGTCACGCACACTCAAGTTTCGATATAATTAGAATAAAAAAAAAACTAGAGGACTAACCTAAACTGTTTAGTCACAGTATGTTGCCGATAACAGTATAATTGTAGGAACCTGCTTCTAGGGGGTTAGTATTCCAGTCGCGGACACGGCTCCCATATTGGTTAGTTGGCAGATTTCGTGACGTCACGTTTCACCTAGGGGGGTAGTTTTCCGGGGGGTAGTATTCCGCATCCCCACAATAAAAACAAATCAAAATTACGTCTAATACTTCTTATGTTTTGGCAAACAAAACCAATGTCATCATTGCCAAGCGTCTTAAACCAGTAATTCAAGTTCATACTATTCATCTACTATATTATAATAATCTGAAAAAACAAAAATAAACAAAAAATTTTTTTCCTTCTTTTTTTATTCCTAGCAAGTAGTCAAAAACTATAACTAATTTATTTTGGCAAATCATCCCTCTTACTAACAACAATCACTGGCTCACCATCTGTCCTCCTCATGAATGTCCTGCCACCTCTCAGCCATAAGTATTTATAGCCTTTTTCGATCTTCACTGTTCTTGCTGTAGCAAACAATCTGCGTCTTCCCTGGCATAAACTTTCGTTTATGTATATAGGTGTATCCATGGACCGCCCAAGATGTCTTGTGGAAAAATCTCTTTTAACTCTGCGTCTTTGTAACAGAGTTCTTCAGCATCACTCCTGCGGACAAACTTAACAATGATGCCACGAGGTCCCTCTCTTCCTTGATTCCTTCCCAAACGATGACAGGCATCAATCATCGAATCTTCAATTGGATATTCCAAAGCTTTTCCAACTTCCTTAATAACCTGTAGAATATTTTCATGTGGGTCTTCTGGCACTCCTTGTAGCTCCACTGTATTTCTTCTGGAATACTGTTCCATGTCTTCTAATCTAGTTTCTAATAGACTTACTTGATTTTTGAGACATACATTTTCCTCTTTAATTTCTGCCCTTCAACCAATGTATTCATTCATTCTTCTATTACTCTCATTCATAGATGATTGTAACTCAGCAATTTTAGAGTGACACTGTTCCAGAGATTTTCCTAAGTTGTTTTCCACTCTTTTAAAATCGCCTCTTAACTCTGTTATTAACAAATATAGAAGATAATATATTATCTTCTATATTATTCAAAGTGACTTGGAAACCAACAATTATGAAAATAAATCTGTCATTAACATTAGTATATCATCCAGAGTAACATTTTTATTTCCAACAACACCCTCTATTACCATACTTTTCCTTCTTTCTTCTGCGCAAGGAGCACATCTCCATACTTGTTCCTTCAGTGTCATATCTTCCAGCTCCTCTTTACTCATTTTTACACATCCAGAATGAAAGAATAATTTACAATCAACACATTGCACTTTTGAAGCTTTAGTCGAAAATTGTTTCAAGCAGACTTTACAGGTAGACATTATTACTTCACTATCAATACCAAAGATTTGCAGACAACCACAATCTCTATTTACACAAGAAGGTTTCAACAAACACCCAACACTGTAAACTAAATATGTTTTATGATCACTATTTTGCAAGATACTTCATGAAAACAGACAAACTCAGATTCAACTATGATAAGGCACCTTGGGGCATACAACCTCTCTCTTCAAACTCTGAACCATTACTGAACTGGGTCAAGTCTGCTGCAGGTGATTCACCGAAGGATGAAAATTGAATCCATGTAGCATGGGTTATGCAAATTAGTTTACAAATTGAAGATTTTTGAGGTTATAAATTTAAAATAATTTTGTTTGAGTTATTTAATTGAAATATATTGACATTTAATAAATAATAAATAATAACAGAAAACACATTCTATGTAATTTTTAATAATTAACAAGCTCTTTTTATTTTTAACTTAGAAATTTTTGGCTGGTCGGAAGCAAAGTTTTTTTTAACAGTTTAACCTATCTAACCTTTTATCCTGTCTATCAGTTTTTGATCTACCTTTTTAAGTTACAACTTAGTAAATAATTCAAGTAAAAAATAACAATGTAAATGTAGAATAGTTAGAATCAGACAACCTTTAAATTTGTATTCATTTAAAAAAATAGATTGAACAATTCCATCGTATGATTAAAAAAAATCATATTACGAAACATGGTGCTAATACGGAGCCATATTACAAAACAGGATATAAATAGAGAACTATGTTTTGTGAAAAAGTAAGACAGGATGTAATGAAAGCAGAACAGTGTATTGTGGGATAAGTAGTATATCTGTAGAGAGTTAAGATGAAGATCACATTGTTAAGACGTATGGACGTTCTACATTTTTAGTTTTTATACCTCAAATCAATGCTTCATTTGATGCTTTTATTGCCTAAGAGCGTTAGAATGGTGTTTCGTGAAAAAGAAGCAAGAAATTGAATCGTAATTTGAGGAATACAGGAGTTCAACTAAGTTTGTTTAAGGATAGGCCTGTGGAGATTTTGCATCATGGTCAAAATAGTGGCAATGTATAATAAAATTTATTTGCACCGGTAATGTGCGCTACGTACTTCCAAGTATAAAACATTTTACATTAATAATTAAAAATTTTTAACAATTTGGATGGTTGTCAGTGAACATTGAACTATATTTTATTTTTGCTTTGTCAAATGTAAATTTGAATTGTCTATTGTTTAAATTTGAATTCAGGGTTGCTTTCAAATTAATAATTGAGAAGTCTGAGTCATAATTAAATTTCTGTGTATGTTATGCTATTGATGAAAGGTTTGTTATGTTTAAATTTCAAGTTGATGATAACCAATAAGATGTATTAAATCTGCATTTATCAACGAACATATTAGTCTATATTTCATTGACATCCACAATTCAATTTCTAAAATTACTTGTACAGTAATCGAACCCACAAGATTATAAATTTAGATTGAAATAAAATATTGCACAATAGTTGCGTAATAACGTATGACATCACAAATCAAATCGTGAGACAACAGATGCCTTGGACTAGATCATATCTGCGATCATAGGTTATAATTTAAACAAAGAAGATAACATGGGTGTAGCATGTGCAGTGAAAGAAGAAAACAAAATTTTGTTTACAATTATTTTACTTTGAGGTTATAAATATAAATGTTTGATTTTTTTATAAATAAAGGTTTTTAAATTATGGTAACTTGATATTTAATAGACAATAAAGGTTAATTAATAAATAAACATTCTACCTCATTTTTTAATAATTAATTAAATATATTTTATTTTTGAACTTAGAATATTTTTCTGTGTCAATTTTTATTAACAGTACACATATAGTTTTATTCAATTTTTGTACCGACAAACGTTAAAACTCCTGTTATCAAATGACTAAAACTACAAGAAAATAAGCCTAGAGTCCTAGGGCTTTGTGAATGAAAACTATAATTATAAAACTTAACTAAAATTCATTAGGGATGAGGTAAAATTAATAAATTGGGAAAATAACTTATACAAACACAAAATAATTGAAACCTCGTACATAAACATATCAGACAATCCTATTAGTCAAAAAGCTTAGTATAACGGAAATTATAAAACGGCTTATTCTGCTTTTCAGCCCCACGTTGGGAAAGCCATTTTATAACGAAAAGCGTTATAAAAATAAAAATAAGATGATTATAACTGTTAAAAAAAATGTGGTCGTCGAAAAATTTGAAATAAATGTAAAAAAAATGTTCAAACTGATAAAAAACGATATATGTGGATTATTACTCACCTACACTTTATTATTCTTAATTATGTTTAATACTCCTCTCTCACTATTCAACTTCAATTATAAAAATACTTATATCATTTCTCAAACTCCACTACAAAAATACTCACTGTTCAAACCACCTTAGCTTCAACTTACAAATCAACACTTTACCTCAAAAACTTCCTTTACTTTAACTCTTAAAAAACTCAATATTCCACATTTTATATATCACAATTTATATAAAACCTTTATTACCAATTTAATTTCTCAGGTTGTGAATCCTTGACTGCGAAAGTACACGCTAGATGGAGGTCATCGCCAATAATGAAATCTAAGACATTGTGACGAAACAACTATGTTTTTTACTCACTCATTTTAAGAAAATAATTATATACAAACAAATTTATCATTGTCATGTGAATCAAGTAAGACAAATTTTCAAGACTTAACATTAGATACAACTTGTAACCATGTGAAATAGGCTAAGATGCAGTTTAAAGTTAAAGTGAAATTATGTATGAAAAAGTTAAATTTTGAATGCAGACTAAAATATATGATTTTATGGCCAAGAAAATTTATAAAATAGTTTAAACAGTCCGATGTATACCTAGGATTTTTGTGATATTAATGGATACCTTCGTTGCACATGATGTTCTGCGAGGTGTCGTAGGCCTAGTAATCCAGTCACATGTTCGAGAATAGACAAATCTTGTTTATTCGATAATTATTTAGAAAATTTTAACGCTAAAGTACACCACCACTAGATCACTCCAAGTTTACTTTGATCTATCCATTATCACTCTCCTGCACTAAAAACCATATTTTTGTAAACGTTACTTTTACAACACACACCAGTTCAACTTATCTAAACGCCATCTTGTCTCTTAGAGCTTGCAGTACAATGCCTTTATGATTAACGTAA
Source organism: Philaenus spumarius (assembly GCA_018207615.1). Taxonomy (NCBI): domain Eukaryota; kingdom Metazoa; phylum Arthropoda; class Insecta; order Hemiptera; family Aphrophoridae; genus Philaenus; species Philaenus spumarius. The sequence goes on from JAGFPH010000512.1 coordinate 504,261, forward strand.
CGTTTCACTATACACCCGATCCAATTCAGATCTACATTATGCATTGATATAGGCGTTTATATGTTATAGGTTTTTTTATATAATATGGTTTTCTTCAACTTTATAACTTTAATTATTGAGAATGTTTGTTATGTGACTATTTACACTACTCTTCAAATTGTTCCTTTTATACACACCACTGTTTTTGTTTTATGACAAACTTTTCTTTACTTAAACACATTATATACCTTTACTAATTAATTTTTTTCTTTTTGTTTATTTAATATTTAAGTCTGCTCTTTCAATTCTTTATATTATAGTCTGCTTAATTTTAATTTTATGTTTATTTAAATCATTAAGTTTTAATTATTTTGCGTCTTAAATTGATTTATACATGTTTATAAGATTTATTAAATGTTGATTACTGAATCTTGCGTCTCTTTAGCTGTTAGACCATTGTTCCTTGTTTTAGACGTTATGGGAATTTACTTGCATTTTTATATAATTCTGTTACACGGACTGGATATGTCACAATAGAAGTAAGGTCATTGTGGTTCCCATTATAAAAATTAACTGTAACTAGATTATAATATCCTTACTACTAATAAATAAGCTGAACTTTTACCTATTGGTTTGGTATGTCACATTTAACTCTAAAATAATGAAGGAAATTAACAATATACCATTCCCCATAACTGGTTAGCCCCCCCCCCCCTCTATACCTGCCAATCGGTGTTCTGATTTGATCTGTCAACAAATGTTGTCTTTTGCGAACATTTGCTATATTTTTAATGTTTTTTTTTTATTTGTGTTTTGACTTCTCAATCTTAGCTCTGAAATGAGCTTTGTTAAAGATTCTGGAATGGTTTCAGTTTAATTTTAATATTATAGTTTTCTTTAGCATAGGCCTAGAATCTATTTTGAAGTCTGCCATAAGTGATGGCAAATGTTTAAATAATCACTAATAACAAAATTAAGTCATCTGGTTCCAGATAGTCATCACAAAATAATGTACAAACATGGCTGAAAAAATCTGAATCCTTTACAGAGAGGTATAAATGTATTTAATTACCGTACATCAAAGTTCTGGGTTTCTTTCAAGCTAATCTCTTAACACTAATGAAATAAAATGATTTTAAAACTAATTGGGTACAGAAATTTCAACTATTTATAATAAATTGGCAATTTAAAGTAGATTTGTAAATTTGGTTTCCCTTTAGCAGAGCCTTAACTGTAGCAGAGCTAATAGCTAAACATCACAATGGAATTAAAATTCATGTTACCACAGTGCTTACCTGTAGGTTTAATAGGCCAATCATCATGCAGTTGATGTATGTCTACAAGTAAAGCTTCCCAAGATATCAGATGAGCCAATTTTAACAAAGGACCTCCGTGGTGTAAAGCATCCTGCTCTGCTGCGGCCAACAATCTTCTTGCACAATCATATTTCTATAACAAGGGATCAAGACGATTCTATTGAAATAATTATGTACTTTCAAGTTTTAGGGTCTAATTTAAGATTAATTTGCAGTTCTAGGAAATATGAATACTGTTAAATTGTGGTACAGTAGACTCCCGATTATCCGCGATAATGGGTGGCTGAACTTTCGTGTATAATCGAAATCGCGGATAATCCGAAACTAACCTAAAATGCCCTAGAAATAGTTCAAAATGACCGTAAAACTAAAATAAGTGCTTAATTAATCTTTACAAAAGGTTCAGGTAATAACAATTAATTTAAATATGCACAGTTACGTACCTTTATATGTTGGAAAAATTACATAGTTTCACACACACTATTTACATATTTACAAAGAACAAAAACAAAACAAAAACAGTCCAGTACATAACTACTACAGTACTACTGTTGTCAAAATGCACTTTCAATATCAATCTCTATCAGCATGGAGTAAAAAAGTCCTTTATTGACGGGGGTGGGAATAGTCCCGTTATGAAGGTTATATGCTTACTGTATTGTCTTTGAGGTGGCGCTACAGTCTGCGCGCGAGATAATGGGCCTTCACTCGCTAAACTTTGTTCGCCGTAGTATCGCATTTGGGTTATTTTACATATTTAATTTGTATTTTTTTGGCGAACGCGGTATTTTTTGGCGAACGCGGTATTTTTTGGCGATCGCGGTTAAGCCGCAACGCGGGTAATCCACTCGTGGATAATCGGGGTTCTACTGTACTTATTATTTATGATCATTTATTATACAATAATAATGTGTGAAGTTACAATATATAATTTAACTTACTTTTGGGAATTATAATATACTTCACAATATTTAATTTGAGGCTGGTTCTTTTTTTCAATTAAATTTGTTTAGCAATAAAATTAAAATTAAAACATGTGTTGTTAACACAATGTCAACATGGCCATCCATTCTTTAACTTGTGCTTCTATGTAACAAATATTATGACTTATAAGTAGATTTTGAAGAAAGACTATTAATTGCAGCCATTATCATGGTGCGACTTCAGAATATTTCTATCTAATTTTTCATTTCACTATTAGTATACCCCAAAACCATCATCAACTCTAAAGAATATGTTTATATAACTATATACTACATATAGTGCCCCCCCCCCCCCCTCCATGAAGAGGTACATATTAGAACTAATGTGCCGCACAAAAGGAAAACTCAACTTTTTTTGAAAACTGAACTGCTTATGATCATGAAGACTCTTAACAGTGTCTTTAAAAAATTGTTAACTATGTATTTTATATTAATAAACCAGGGTTCCACAAAATTCCCGTATATTTCCCGCCGGTAAATCACGTTTTTCCCGCCGGCAAATAACACATGTTTTAACATTGCTATTCACGATACACTTCACATTATTTATGTATGTTTGCTTTTTAATATCCATTTATGAAAGCATAATACAACAAATAAATAACTTCTATAATCAAAAAATATTTATATTACGCAATAATTTGAAACACACTGACACATGGCATAAGTAGTGAAGTGACGATAAGAAAGCAAATATCCAGAAAATAAATGAAAAACAAGATGAAAAGAAGAAACACTTTTCAAGACATCGGCTCCTGCAAGTCATCGGTTCGTGGTTTTTTTTATATATAACTATCAAAATCGGGTTTCCCATACCCAAAAACATATAAAACAATACCCAACACTGTATTTTTTAAATGTTGACCCAAAAACGTTATCCCGACACGCAACGACTCTTTAACTGTCAAAATCGGGTTTCCCATACCCAAAAACATATAAAACAATACCCCACACTGTATTTTCAAAATATTGACTCTAAAAACGTGACCCCGACAAGCTACAACTCTTTACCTATCAAAATCGGGTTTCCCGTATCCAAAAAAATATAAAACAATAACCGACACAGTATTTTCAAAATGTTCGCCCAACATCGTGACCTCCGAAGCGCTACGATTTTAACTGTCAAAGTCGGTTTTCCCGTACCCAAAAACATATAAAACGTTATCCTACACTACATTTTCAAAATTGTGATAAAAAAACGTGACCCCGACTCGCTACGACTTTTTAACTGTCAAAGTCGGTTTTCCCGAAGCCAAAAACAATACCCCACACTGTATTTTCAAAATTTAGACCCAGAACGTGACCCCGACGCGCTACGACTTTTGAATTGTCAAAATCAGTTTTTCCATACCCAAAAACATATAAAACAATATCCCACACTGTATTTTCAAAATATTGACTCCAAAAACGTGACCCCAGCGCGCTACGACTTTTTAACTTTCAAAATTGGTTTTCCCGTACCCAAAAATATAAAACGTTACCCCACACTGTATTTTCAAAATTTTGACCCAAAATTTTCAAAATGTTGACCCAAAAACGTAACTCCGACGCGCTACGACTCACGCTAGAAAGCTCAAAAGCTATTCAACCCTCCGCAATAAAATTACGAAGATTTTGGCACCACCAGTTTTCTGCAATGTCTCTGACTGCATATATCGTTTTAACAGACAAAAATTATCGCATGATTTAAATACTTTTGCGTTTTAATGGGAGCCGAATTAATAAATAAAAAGTGATGATGTTTTATGGTTGATGTAAACAACAAAACAAACGTCCTAGTGGTGAAGTAAGATGAAAGTGAAAGATATCTTGCACTGCGCAATTAAGTCAACCTCTACCCATAAATAAATATTGATTTAGGATGTATTTACAATACAAATGCAGTAACAGTATAAAACATAATTTTAATGTTTAGAATACACAACCACATTTTCTATAGTCTGTTCGTTCAGACGTGATACCCAGAGTATTAATTATTTAAAATACAATTTATTTGACCTAATTTTATAAAACACCGGCATTAAAACACAATTTAATATACAACAGGGTATTTCCGCGAAAAAACCTACCCCCGAGAACAATAATTTGTTCTTGTTTCTATGATATACGGGCGTTAAAACTTAATTTGAAAAACATCGGCTAAGGTGCACGAAAATGTAATTTAGATGTCAGTTGTAAATTCGTAAATGTGGAAATTAAATGTTGTTAATTGTGGGAAGGAATATTAATTCGACCACGCAGCTGAACTGCTGACGTGAGTTGAGCGAATTTCCAAAATTAAGTTTATATGTTTTAGAGTTTCAACCAACCATTTGGGAAATTTATCTACTCACGAAGGAGCTGAATAGCTGTGTGTCGAAATATATTAGTAGAATTTGTTTGCATCTAACCCTCCAGCTTCGACTCACGTGCTGCTTCGTTCCACTCGCAGCGGAAAAACTCGCTTTACACCTCAACCTTGCGTCCTCGGGTTATGAACTGCTTCGCTCACAGTGTACAAACTCGGCCGTCGGCTTCTGATCAGAAGATGCCCACACGGTAAAACTCCCCACGTGGATTTGAACCGGGTACTTTAATGGTATTTTGCGTTTTGAACGATTTTGGGGCAACCAAGCGAGTTACAAAGTCGTGTAGAACTACAAAATGTGCAGAATAATATCATATATTTATTTTTTTTAGATAAAACTCTAAAAAAGTTTCATTCTCGTACAAAAAATCTCAAAAAATAGTTACTAGCGGTCAAAAACGTGCTTCCGGTTGTTGGATTTTTTGTTGGTTAACGAACTCTTCCGAGCGACAACCAACGTGTGTACCAAAACTTTAATGACACCCCAAAACGTGATCTGGAGACCATGATCGGTGCTCATTTACTACTCCCGACCTTAGGTCTCACCATAAGGTTCACTGCAATTGCTCATCATTTCTATAGAAATTCGCTAACCAATTTAATCAAAGGTATTTTGTCGGGACTCTCACAAAAAACATAAATCACGGATAACGAAAATGTCCAAAATTTGTAACCCACCTAATATAAATAGAATTACTGTATTATACTTTTAATTCATTTTGTTACCGATCTATAAAATTCGTTAACGAAAGGTACAGTAGACACCCTGATTATACAAATAGACACGATATCAAACGAATTCGTAGATGGTTGACCTTGAGCCTACTTTACCTTCCCGTGTACAAATAACAGCCTACACGTGAATACAAATAAAAGAAGCATTTCCTCAACAAAAGAAACAATTGTCTGAATATTTTACTTCGGAAAATGTTTACATGCATCAAACTAAAAATGTTTTCCATTTTTTTCCATTGATATTATTTGTTGTTAAATGCTGAATTGTGTTGAAATACAGGGAATGTGATTGCAAATACGGAACACCGGAAATTACGTTCAAAATACGGATTCACCGTAATAAATACGGAGAACTGGCAAGTCTGGATTAAAATATAGAAAATTTTATTCCAGTTTATTTATTATTGTTGTTTAACTGTTGTTTTAATTTTGTTTCATTGCTATATTGTGATTTTTATTGTAACAAGTTGTGGTGTGTTATTTTATTTGTGAGTATGTAATAATTTACAAAATACAGTATATTTACTTGTTTTATGAATATGATTACTATTTTCACTCCAGTAATGGTTTGTTTAGTAATATACAGTAGGCATACGTGAATAAAAGTAGTCGGAATCAGTACTTCAAGTAGCCGTAGGCCTATTCGTTGTAACGTATTCATTGTAACGAATACAGAGAAGTAAGAACTTAGCCCACCTCTATCACTGACACATACACAAGTGCTCGACCGGCAAACGATTACCAAAATGTCAAAACCCGGTTTCGAACCCCCAGTACAACCTATCCATCCACCCCCTTCCCACAACCCTTTACACCAAAGACTGCCCTTGAACCGATCTTATCAACGCATATTCACAAACAAATTCAAGTTATTACCATCATTGTTCCAATTCTAGCAGAGGAATAAACATATTTTCCAAACAGCGCATCTGCTAGGTTTTCGTTAAAACATATAGCAATTTTCATAAACAAAATACAATATTTTAGTATAAATTTTTATGTAAAATTCTTTTAGTGGCTGCCGGTACAGCTAAAATAATATAACTTCCACGGTTCAAGATTATTATAATTATTTTAACGTATAGAATATTATGAATGGTAGATGTAATTTAGACAGGTTCAGAAATAAATCATTACATTTTATAGTAAAATTATATTGTATCATCTATAAATAACATCAGTGTCGATAACAAGAAAGAGAACGAGAAAGGAAAGGAACTGGATCGCAGGAATCAATACTGTTTGTTTAATCATTGACAAAGAAAGATTTCACCGCACTTCTACGTTGACATTTTTTGAGGTGTCGTGCCATCTCGTCCAAATTCCACGAACGTAGGGGGGGGGGGTTAATTCTCTACCTGCCAACTAGTGCCATCTCGTCCAAAAACCTATGCTATTGTTTACTTGACAGGTCTACAAAAACTAATGGAACGTTTAATTCTTTTTATTAAGGGTCTTCTACACCTTGCGTAAAACAGCAAGGTATTTGTTTACTTTAGCGTGTCAATCGAAACTACTATAAATACACAAACATTAACTTTTTTCTTTATAAATATAGTATTTATACACTTTGTAGAAACGAACAGTTTAGCCAACTCAACTACAAAGTTGTACATACGTGTTTAAAGTACAAACATACTGTTATCGGCCAGGTTAAGTAAAAAGCAAACATACTGTGACTACATACTATAGGTTCGAACCTTTTAGGTTTTTTTTCAATTTTAATTATATAATGTGACTTACACTTGTACGATTTACACACAGCCACACAATTTCTCCGCACTTCTTTTAATTTTTCTTCGTATACCGGAAACCGTTATATAAAAGATTAGGTTGGCCTCTTATGGTGGTCGAAAACTCTATATTCTACAGATGTTTACACCTACCGATCAAGCATGCAAATGAAGTTTAAATTGGCAGTGTCCACATGTAAACAAAGGATGGGAGAGGGGTAAGGCGAGAGCGCACAACCACAGGCTACCTGCGTTGCGTTCCTCAACCCTTGTCAAGTTTTTGCATGGACGAGATGGCACTAATTAGTGTGTTTATTCAACTGTAAAACTGAGCTGGACGAGATGGCATTCTTTTCTAGGAAATTGGATGTTGGACGAGATGGCACTACATCTTTTTTGATGCCTTATAATTTCCCGACCCTCCGATTTCCGGCAAAATTTGTTTTCCACTTATCAGATACCCAACGTATGTCCTTAGTAGTGTTTCATTACAGTACAAAAAATCAAAAGGGTTGAGTAATCCAATGGTTTGAGAGACGAAAATGTTGCTAAAAACAACGAGTATTCTACTGCATTACACAATAGCGTCGTAACATAAAATTCCCGGAATTTGGCCGCAATTCCGGTATTTTCCCGGTGAAACAATTCCCGTATAGTTCCCGCTTTTCCCGGTCTGTGGACACCATGTAAACTTTCTTATGTTATGGTTGTGTAGTCAAAAATATACAAAGCGGTGAACTTTTTTATTTTTTGGTCAGGAAATAAATTCCTGTGAGAAAAATGTAGGTAAAAGTTCAAATTTTAATAATATTTGGTTGTTGTTCATCTAGGGTCATTAGTGAATAGGGTTTACTTAAACATGAGGTACGTTACTGAAATGAAGAATTTTGGATCTTGAATTAAACACTGAGATAAGGATATTCGTAATTCAATGTTGTGAATAGGATCCGATGTAGTTAGGTCAGGTAGTAGCGCGGCAAGCCTCCGTAAGGTGCATGCTATCAACTAAACTGTAAACAGGCAATAGTGGCGAAATTGAATTATATTGTTAGTATCTGGCGAATCAAAACCTTAGGCTAAACAATATTCATTGTAACAATATACGATATAACACCTTAATGTTAATTGTAAACTATTGGTAAAAATAAAGTGGTAATAAATTACTAACAATATCAATCTAACAATTTAATTAGTCATTGAATCAACTTACATTATAAGCACAACAGGTTTCAGGTAATAACTTAAGCAGGGTCGCTACTAAAATAAATGCTTATTTGTTTAATTCCGCATCAATTATATTGCCACCGATGTTTATATCACAAAGGTATTGTTGTTACCAACTTCAAATTGGAACATTTATTAGGATGAAATACCTAAATACTCAACTTGAGCAATCTAAGATAAAGAAGAAGCGGATTAATGTTGATCAACCTGAAGATAGAAAACGTTTAAAGAAAATTGTTAAACTGTCAACTTAGATTTTAATTGGACCCTGCTTAAGTTATTACCTGAAACCTATTGGGCTACAATGTAAGTTGATTCAATGACTAATTAAATTGTTAGATTGATATTGTTAGTAATTTATTACCACTTTATTTTTACCAATAGTTTACAATTAACCTTAAAGTGTTATATCGTATATTGTTAAAATGAATATTATTTAGCCTAAGGTTTTGTTTGGATAGATACTAACAATATTATTCAATATCGCCACTAGCAACATCGGCGGGTTCTGAAGCGCTAGCGCCGATTAAAAACATCATCGTAAAACTCGCTGCCAAAAAATAACTAATGGCCCTAGTTGAACAACAACCATATATTATTAAAATTTGAACTTTTACTTACAATTTTCCCGCAGGAATTTTTATTCTGACCAAAAAATAAAAAAGTTCACCGCTTTGTATATTTTTGAGAACACAAGCATAACATAAGAAAGTTTATTAATATAAAATACATAGTTAAATTTTTTTAGAACATTCATACTTACACTGTTAGAGTCTTCATAACCTAATGTAAAATTTGGTATAAGAATAAACTATTTTGTAATATGTTATCTAATTTTTCCAGCAGTATTAGTTTAAACGTTACGTGCTCTCGAATCAAACAATGACGACGGGGGTCACAGCGTGACGTCATCAGCCTCAATCTCGTTGTTCGTAGAATCTGGAGATCGAGCATACCTTGTAGCTCTAGACACCTTGGGGATTTCAACATTGACCTACTAGTCAAAAATAGAGATACAAATAAATTTCTTCACCTTTTAAAATGTTAAAACACTTTGCCTAATTTTAGCGAGCCAACAAGAATTGGTTCGGGATCAGCTTCTTGTATTATAATATTTTTACAAATTTGACACCATAGAGAAACATTTTGTAAGACTCTTACCTATCAGACCACAAAAGTCTTTCGATTCAAATTAAGAATTTTGGAAAACAAAAATAATTTAAACCTATAAGGTTTTATAATGAACGTAATCCAACCAGTTTCAACAAGTTTTAATCTAAGTCCATTACAAAAATCACAACTACTTTTTTGTTTCACCTTTGACTTATTAATAAACAATTTTATTTAAAAACATATTATTTTATTTACTATAGTTGGTAAAAGTAAATAATACACACCCCAATGTTGTCTAGATGTTTGGCCTTGCCTAACAGTACATACAATAAATGCTGCAGTATCCCATTGGGCATGTTGGAAATTATAGTGTGGAGATGGATGCCTAGCTCCCACTGAAAAAAATAACTGTGAGGTTAATGTAAACAAATGTTATTGCCACTACTTTTTAAGCAGCTAATTATTTTATTTTAACCTCTTAGAACTAGATTTTACTAAAATGTCTTTTAGTCCTTTTGTGTAAAATTACTGCTATCCATAGGCATCACATGACAGTTTTGGGGCCCCGACCCTTATCCACGGAACAAAAATATCTTTGAACATCTGACCAGTTTAGTACTACCCGGAAAATCTGGGTTATGTTAAGATTTACCTTATGAACAATGCATTTAAAATTAGGATTGAGACATCTAAGGCTCACTTCCTTGCAGTTTTCTTGATTCAAAATATTTGAAATGAGTAAATTTTAATAAATCGTTCAATTGAAATAAAATTATTTTACTATGAAAAACTACTAATTGAATTTATGGGAGTATCGGTTAAAATCAATTATGTGTAGGCCTATGTATAATTTGTATAAGAAAATAAAATTTGTTGGTATGGTTTTTTTTTTGTATAAAAAATCAAAGAACCTTCATTCTGAAATTACACAATCCATTTCCTTCAGGGAAAGTAATACTAAACAATTATCATTGGTTGTACGTAAAATGCGGAAGTATACAAAAATTTGTTGTAATCTTTAATATTTTACAATTAAGAATAACATTGAAGAAAAACTAAGTTTCATAATTAAACATTGGTGCTACAATTCTTATATTTCATAAAAAAATCTTTATGTTTACATTAATTGAGCATAAGCCTTCTTTCAATTTGTTTTGAAAGTCTTCGAACTAGAGCACTTAGTTTTTTTAAAACTAGTTCAAGAACTGCGGAGTGGAACGGCGGGGGAGGGGGTACCGCACAGGATTACCAAACTTCAACGAGTTAAAGAATAAAATAACTTCATTCAGTCCGTTCGTTAAGCCAAATTATATCTCATGATAAGTAAATGTAACAACGATTAAATTGGAAAATAATTTTAACGTTAACCTTAATGAGGTAAAATAAACAACATAGTTAAAACATTCTTGACATAAAAAGAAGAAGAACACTTTACAAAGTAGTAGAAATGAATTATTTGTGTATTCGCCACTAACATAAAATAATATTACATTTATATACAATGTTGGGGGGCAAGTGCTCCCCGGCTCGCGCATATTCTATCTGTTACATTTTACACTCTGCCTCATCCACTTTCCTACTTCCTGGATAGAAGATTGGTTCCTAGTAACTAGTAAGTATTCACAAAATTTGGCATTTTATCTGAAATCTACTATAAGTTAAAAGAAATAATAATTTAAGAGGGTTTTCACAATGCAAAAAATTGTGCATAATTACTATAAAGATGGCTCATGATTGAAAAGGTAGGCACTCCTAAACTACTTACATAGGGGATCCTGGAGATTGTAATGCCTGCTTGAGAATGTTTAGTTGTGTATTACTCTCATAGATTTTAATAAGTCATAACCGTAAACTAAACTGTGGCTTCCATTATGGCTAGCAAACCTAGCAAAAACATATCCCAGAATGTCACCACTTCTTTTCTAATATTTGTACATGATGAATATTAGTATGTCATTACTATTATCCAATTTGCAGTTCTGCATATACTCCTTAAAGGGTTAAAGATGGCAATATAATTCTCAAAACTAGTTTTATAATTAAATACATTAAATTTTTAAATCAATTTTTGTATTGTAATTGTGAAGAAATTTCACAACAATCCATCAAATATGAATTTACTAAAAGAATTAAAAAGAAAAAATGAACTGTCTTTAAGATAAAACTTTAGAAACTAAACAATAAAAGCAAATTAGTTGTTGTTTATGCGCTTACGGAATTAAAACATTTTTAAGTTCAAGCGAGAAGAATAGAATTTCCCCAAAATTCACATCTGACTTTTAAGACTTAGAAACTTTTGAACAACAATTGAAAACTCAAGATCTCATCCAAACCTGATAAACATTACAAAATATGTGTTTATGGCTGTACCTGCAAAGCAGTCCCTAAATTAATCTTATTTTGTTTATTATTATTTACCAAATATGAGTTTAAAAAAATATGTTTGATAAGCCCAGCGACCACTATAGACAACGCATTACGGGAGTTGAAGCCGACCACGCCCACTCATAGGTGAAAACACCGGATTCTCTGTCTGCGACCGGTACATATTTTAATTCGCCGCGTTTCATTAACACCGTTTGAACACACACTTATTGTTGAGATAAAATTCTGAAATTTTAAAATATTGCTTAAAACACTATGACCGTGCAGACGGTATCAAACAAAAATAGAAAAATATATTTTATGTAGCGGAAAAAAATATAAAACAAAGAAAGTTAACGTTGTGTTTAGACATATGACATGAAATTTAGGCATAGCGAGAAAGTTTTATATTTTTTGGGCAGGTGATTTGTCAAAGCGTAAAAGTTGTTGGAAGTCAACCAAAAAAGAAAAAAATATTTTTAACATTTCTTTGTAAAATGCTTAGTTTAGCCTGTAGGCTGTGGTATAGTGACGAGTTGGTTTGATTGTTTTGTGAACCGGCGCGCTGACAACGCCATCGCTAATCTACTGTATTTACAAGTTTTGTCATTAATTTGTAGCGCTATTGCTTGTTCTATCACTATATTGTACCATACATTCATGGTCCGAGTAATTATAATTTAATAAAAATTGTTAATATATTAAAATTGTATAGTAAGAACAAAAACAATAAAGACACTGAATGAGTTATACGGTTTTGAAAGAAAACAACATTTTATTCAAAATTATAACTATAACACAATTAATTCTAGACCTAGAATATAAAATAAAACCACAATATCCATCTTAAATCGCAATGTTGCTAACTTTACTCACAAAAATATTCGTTAAATAGATATAATTGCGAATGCAGAAGAAATCTAAGAAAATTAAAAATATAATTCCTAATCATACTAATTATTTACTGAAATACTATAAAAACTAGTCTGCAAACCTATAAAACCCTTTTTCCTTAATTTGTTCACTTAAAAAACTCACAATCTGCATCTTAAATCACAACGTTGCTGTACGTACAATAACTCTGACGCTCGGAAGTAGCGGAGTCAGACGTTTTCATCCCCACCACTCATAGGTGAATCGGCTTCAAGCCTTGTGCGACATTGCATGTCTATAGTATTCCTTGGTCGCTGGATAAGCCATACAATTTTATTAAGAATGTAAATAATTAAAAGTGAAATAAAAAGATTTACCTTGCAGTTAATCTGATGAACAGGACGAATACTGTTTAACTCAACAAGTTTCATGATAACTTCTCTAATCTTTTGAGGATCGTCTGTGGATAACAGCTGTTTTTCAAGATCAGCTGATTTCAGTTTTATATTATCTGTAAAACAAAATTATACTATTACAGAAGGTACAATAATTACAAATTATGGAATACAAAATGAAGTTGAATATAAGAAGAGTCCATCTTCTAAAGATAATTTCTTAAACAGAACAAATTTGTAGGTTAGAGCTGTTTTAAAATTATTCAAAAAAATTAAATTATAAAGTTATTGTCAGACTTTGGTTAGTTATAAGTCTTGGATCGAATTTGGAACTAAATGATCCAAACTAGAGTGCAGCTATTGTGTGTTGTGTTATAAATGTATGTTATTTAGTCACATCTTAAAGTGCAATAAAATCATTTCACGATGGGAAGATTTATGTTTGTGTATGTTTTTAACAACTGTTAATTATTTTGACTACAACTTGTGAATGATTTTAATACCTAATGATAGATGCTGATGCATGATAATGTGTCATCTGAAACTGTGGTAGTGCTTCTAATGGAAGAAGTGGATAATGTGGTGGATTTATAACAGGTAATATTTGCAACAAAACAAACATTAACCTTTAAGGAGTATACCGGGTGTCCCACGAAGAGGTCCCTATTTTTGAATTAATATATTAGATGCACCGAACACTCTACAAACCTGAAACTCAACAGTCCTAACATACACATATGTAAAAGAAATACACCTGAGTATCAGTTAATTCTGACACATTAGGACAAAATGGCGGGATATCAAAGAAATAGTACCTTTTCGTTGAAATAGTTTTATTTGCTTAAGTGTTACAACATAATTATTGAATTTTAACGATGTTACTAAGCACTAAACAACGTTAGGGAATTAAAGATATAAGTAACTCATAAATAAATTAAATCTATTTGATCCATAAACCTTATTCAAACTGATGTCCATCGATCGCAATGCACTGATGACAACGAAATAGAAAACAGTCATACGCTTGGCTGAACAACTCTCGAGGTATCAACAACAGTTCCTCTTCGATCAACCTCATTAGTTCATCGTCTGTCGCAATGTTATGACAATAAACCTTCTCCTTCAAAAAGCCCCACAGAAAAAAGTCACAAACAGTCAAGTCTGGAGACCTTGGGGGCCAGTCCATGAAGCTGCTGCCACGACCTATCCAACGGTTAGGAAGATTTTGGTCCAAAACTGCTTTGGCCACATTAGCATAATGCGGAGGAGCTCCATCCTGTTGGAAAAAAACGTCTTTCATCTCAGGCTGAGAAAGATGAGGAACTATGTGATTGCTTAAAACTGATGCATACCTTTCTCCAGTCATTGTTTGTCGGGATATGTCATATGACAAAACACCATCCTTGGTAACAGCAGCCCAAACTGTTATACCTGTTGATTTTAATTTCTCTTCTTGTAAGATATGTGGATTTTTTGTGTTATAGTAATGACAATTATGCCTGTTTACAGTTCCTGTTCGATAAAATGTCGCTTCATCTGAAAACACGATTCCTTCATGTCATTTGCTATCTACGTCAGTCTTTTCAATTATTTTCGAACAAAATTCCAATCGTCTGTCAGGATCATCTTCAAGCAGTCCGTCAACTAAATGAGTTTTATAATATTTGATTTTGTTCTTTTTGGCATACCTTTGGACAGATGACTTCGGTATCCCTGTAGCAGATTCCACCTTTCTTACTGAATTAGGCGTATTTGGAGATTCCATGAAAGCAGCACATACGATTTCTTCATTTTCTATGTTGGAGGATCTATGGTATTTTTTTTGTATTGACCCCGTTTCTAGTAGGATAGTCTTCCACTTACAAATAGATTTCCTTGACGGTGGAACTACACCTGGGTACCTTTCCCTAAAACACCTTATTGCTTCATAATCATTTTCAAAGGCAATAGCCCAGGAACAACATTTCACTTTTTGCTCAGTTGAAAACGGCATGGTACATAAGACACTTTACAATGCAACTTAATAACAAATTCCAATGTTTATTACCAAATATGTTCATTGTTGTGGATACACGCAGTCAGCTGATAGATTTAAAATAGTCTAAACAGCTGTAGCTGTTCCTATTCTAAATAAAAGTAGGTTTACCCTTAAAATACGATTGCTGATTTTGTTGTTTTTTTGTTTTTCCGCCATTTTGTTTGGATCAGTCAGAATTAACTGATACTCAGGGGTATTTCTTTTACATATGTGTTAGTCACGACTGTAGAATTTCAAGTCTGTAGCACGCTCTATACGTCTGTCATATCAATTCAAAAATAGGGACCTCTTCGTAGGACACCCGGTTTTATAGAGTGCAGCAAACTGTAATAACATTCTGGAACATCATCAGGAGTGGTGGCTTTCTGGAATACCATTTGTAGTGTTTTGTTAGCCTCAGCACTTTC
Organism: Philaenus spumarius; assembly: GCA_018207615.1. Lineage (NCBI taxonomy): Eukaryota > Metazoa > Arthropoda > Insecta > Hemiptera > Aphrophoridae > Philaenus > Philaenus spumarius. The sequence continues at coordinate 519,768 of JAGFPH010000512.1, forward strand.
TTTTCACAAAATAGTTTTGATACGAGGTCACTGGAATGTCTGAGCGGAATAGGGAAAGGTATTGGTGAGAGTAACACCCTTTATACTAAGAGGGGAGAGGCATTAGATAGCACGGTTTGCTGTTTAGGAACAAATGATTCACTGTCTACTGGTACAAAACTGTTTTATAGCCAATCATCTAGCTGTAAGGTTGAACAGCTGTTTGTGTACTATTTCCTGGGTAAAAAGATTAAAGCCAATCATCTGTACACTAGTAACATTCTACACAGTTTTGGGCAATAATTCACAGTAAAATATGCTGAGTTATATTTTTTACTATTTTTGTGGTTTAACTCACCGCCAGCAATCCTTTTTGAAGTAATCCTTCTGTTTACATATGTATCACGACACGTGTTTCAGACATATTATTCGTCCATCGTCTGGTGATAAAAATAATTAAAAACACATTCAACACAATACAACATAAATAATACTGTCCCGTGTATGCGCGCACAATTAATACATATAACATTTTCCCCTTGTCTCTTGGCTGACATTAGCCAGTGCACTGTGTCAGCTGTTATCTAAACCTGCTTAGCTGGCTTATTAGTTCGAAGGTGGGGGTAGCATCAAACAGTTTTTTATCGTTTAAAAGTTCATCCGGGTGCTCTAGTTCATTTTTATAAATGTGGTATTCTTCTACGCGGTTCATATAATTGCCTTTTATGCACTTTTGTATTATTTCCATATTGTTGTCTATGTTTTTATATGCATGGTCACAATTTACCAGATGTTCTGCAAATTTTGATTTTTCAGGGTGTTTTAATGCCTGAATATGTTCTTTGTATCGTTTTGTAAAAGGCCGTCCTTTCTGTCCCACGTAGAATTTATCACATGAACTGCAATTTAATCCATATATACCAGTGCCCGCGAATTTATCCTGTTTTGGTTTTGTGTTGGTATTCAGCATATGGTGTAGGTTTGAATTGGTTTTGTAGGCTATTTTGTAACCTTGTTGTCTAAAATCGTTGGCTATTGTGTTGTTAAATTTGGGATTATGTTGTAATATTACAAATTTGTTGTCCTGGTTTCTATTTGATTTAGTGCTATTTTTCTTTTGTTTCATTTTCCTATGAATTGTATCTATTGTTTTTGGGTTGTATCCGTTTTGCTGGGCAATGTGTTTTATTATGTTCAGTTCCTCATTGTAATCGGTCTCATTCATTGGAATTGAAATCAGTCTATTGACCAAAAAGGATTGCTGGCGGTGAGTTAAACCACAAAAATAGTCATTTAAGCATATCCGGTGCTCTAGATTACCTATTGTAATTATATTTTTTGTTCGAACTTGGAGTGATCCCGATTTATTCTTATTCCATACTTTATTAGTGAGACCATTGGTTTATGTTCACATGTGCATTTGGCATATAATTGTATAGCTCCTCAATTATAAAAGTCTTCCCTAGACAGATATTTGAGATCCATCGCACACCAAAAAAAGAAAAGGATATTGTCCCGAGACCAGTAGTGAAAATAAAGAAATTTGTTTTACTCCTTTACGTATTTTCAGGTCCTAGAAGTCACTCCTTGCAACCTTAATTACAAATGGGATTTTATTTTATTTATCAGCCCTATGTTGGGAAAGCCATTTGCTACTTTAATAGTTACAAAAATAATTTATGATTTGTTATAAAGTTTAAAAAAAATTAAGGACTTCGGAAATTTTATACTAAGTCTTAAGAAAAGATATTTGTGAATTTAAAAAACAATGATGTGTGAATTTTATTATATTTCTCAATTTACTTTATTTTTAACTAATTATAATACTTGATTTACTCTAAAATGAAACTTTACCAAAAAATCTAACCTCAAAACTCAAAACCAATGTTTATTTACTTCATCTGTTATTCACACCTCGTCTGTGAATCGCCTGTGACATCAGTTCTATGATTCAGTGCCTTGGCGGCAAAAAAAAAAAACATAAGTGCAACATTTCATGAACCAAGATGGTGTCATTTTTTCTTGTTTCAGGCCTATCTTACAACTAATAAAATTAATTAATTATTTTAAATAAAACTTTCTCGGTTGTGGGACATATAGCTGGATTAGTACTCATACTAAGCAAGGTTATGGCAAATAAATTAAATTCAAGGCATTGCAATGAATGATTTAGATATTTACTGACTATTGTCATGGTATTAAATATTTTACATAAGACAAATTTGATACATTCCATGTTAAAAAATCTTTATATTACTAAAACATATGATTTTTAAGAATAGGCAATTTGGCTTTAATTGATTATTGAAATTATTAAACTACAAGCAGACCAAAAATGTTTTGTGACAAAAAAATAATTTTAACCCTATTTTACACTAAAATTTAATGTTTGAAATATCCAAATTTGACTAATTTTGAAATTTTATACAACTAATACTTACTTGTGGGCCCAATTTTCACTGTCCTTTTTACATTTCACTTCACTTATAAACGTTATAAAGCACTTAAACCTCCATCACATGTGACACAATTTCTAACACCTCTAACTTTTCAATTATTCGAAGAATAATAGTTTTAATACACACGCTTTATGTATTAACAAAATATTGAGTCCTTGGGCTACTAAAACTCATTGATTGTAACAAAACTGTACCGATTTTTGTCAATTTAAGTTACTCTATTAAAAAATGCGTCTGCCCTCCATAATGCTACATATCAGAAAAAGGAAGAAGGTAAAACTCTCTTCCACATCCGTGTTACAATGCTGCCAACTTTGACTATTTAACTTTTCATAACTCCTTGCTTTGATAAATCATATACAGTATACTACATTATTGTTTTATATATGTAAACTTTTATTTTAAGATAAGAGAAACGTATCAGGTTTTTGTTTCTTTTAGTCCTAATAACACTCTGCACGCACTATTTTTATTTCAACCGTTCATATATATCAACTTTTATTTTGTATCATATATATAGTACACTATTTGTAAATTTTATGTCTGCTTTTACTTTTGTATAATTTATATCTGCTTTTGTAAATGAATAACTTATTACTATTAAATTACTATTAAAATTGACTTTAACTTATTTATTTATACCTTGCGTCTTTTTACTTTCTCCCCCTATACCGTAGTATATGGAGAAAGTATTGTATTCGTCAAAATTTTCGAGTTTGAGTTTTTGGTGGAAATATCCGTTTTGAGTCCCTGAACCTAAAAAAGTGGTTTTCGGAGTGATGTCTGTGTGTGTGTCTGTATGTGTGTCTGTGTGGATGTTATCAGACCTAGAGCCTAAACCAGTCATCCGATTTTGATGAAATTTGGTATGGAGGTACTAATCCACGGTATCTCCAGGCGTTTTTTCATTTTTGTGAATTTTTTATTTTTAAGGGTAATTTTCCCATAAAAACTCTTAAAATAACGGAAAAATCAACTTTTCTCAAAAACAGCTCTAACGATTTTGATTAAAATTGTATAGTTTATTAGGGACCTAAAGTACTTTAAACTGTAAAATTTTAATCAAAATCGTTCGAGCCGTTTTTGAGAAAAGTTGGTTTTTCCGTTATTTTATGGATTTTTATGGGAAAACAACTTTAATACAAAATCACCTCTCCTACCCCACCCTACAAGTCACTGTGAATCTGTTTAATAATTTAAATATGTTTGTGAGAAAGTATGTGCCAGTTCCTGGTACCGTTTATTATATTTGTATATAATTTACTTTATCTTAGCCAAATTTTACATAATGCCTTCTTGTTCTCTTACTAATCCCTTGTCTGTAAAACAGGAGTTCATGACGTTCCAGAACATCATTACTCCTGAAAGGGTTAAATCGATTTGACAATGCATGAATAAATAGGCTAGATGATTGTTACCAGAAAAAGGAACAGTGTGGTGTACTTTAGAAATAGCAAAGATATTTATAAAATGTTTTGCAGTAGATAATATAGTAGAATGGAGTTAAAGACGAAAGGAAAAAAGGGAACGACCCTTGTATAAGTGTTTTATCTCTGTTTCCATTAAAGTAAAAGAAAATGTGTAGAATGAAACAACATTTTAGGCAGAGAAAAAATGAAAAAACTATTGCCTATATACTGTAATAAAATTCTAAGATTTTCTATTTTTACAATAGCAAGTGAAACTTGTTTAACCTTCACTACCACTTAACTTTTAGAAGTGCTCGTTTTGGAAAACATTACAATCAATAAATCAATACACTTCTGTAATTACGATAGAAAACTGTAGAAACTGTAATTGTGATACAGTTCAAAACATCCCTTCTGTAGTTGCTGTAGAAAACAATTGGTGTACGACAGAAGCTGATTCAGTGACTGAGATTAAATACTAGATGACACGAAATGGCGTCATTACTACAGAGGGTACCCCAATTCTGCCGAACACGTCCAAAATACATAGTAAAAAAGTTACATGCCGAGCACAAAAGAAAACAGCCTAATGGAGCTGCATTTTTTTAACTCCCTTTTTGCACTTTAATAATAAAACAAAGTGTCACTTTCTGCTTGTGCAATATAAATCTGATAAATGTCCAGTAAACAACAAATTTGTTCCTTCTGAAATCATAGCTTTAATACCACATGTGAAAAAGAAACTATCTTCAATCAGCACTGCAGGAGCGACAGTGCTCTCTCTCCCTGCAGCCTCGTGTGCGCATGCGCACAACAGTAAAACACCATGATGCTAGAACTATGAAGCGTACAGTTCCATATCTTTTTCATAAACTGGGGGTGGCTACTGTCATTAAGCTTAAGGATTAGTTATCGTACAAGTATAAAGAAAGAATTTAAAAAAACTCATTAAATGTTATTGATAATATCAAGTGGTGCTGCAATTTCACGCAAGCCGCCATTGATTATTAATGTTAGTTTAATATATAACTTGTTTTATAACTTTAAATTTTTTTTACGTTTGAATTGACATCTAATTGTTTAACTAAAAAATTTTAATATTATATGCTTGATGCTAATAGTATAGGCAGAGATGATTTGTTGTTTAAGGTAGTACAAGCAACAGAATGCCTAAATGAATTATAATTAAATTATAATAAATTTTAATGTTATCAATAATATCAAGTGGAGTTAGGGGGTGCTGCAGTTCCACAGCCGCCACTGCTCTCGAGTGATGCTGGATGCCAGATTAATGGGCACTTACTGTAGTAGTAATTCTATCAAAAGGATACAAATCTCTCTGTTGGCAGTTAGTTGTATCAAGTCAACATGTAAAGAAGTAGAGATCAGCTATTTAAATCTGTCTCAAATATTTCATAATTTATTTAATAACATGTAGTTAACTCTCCTTAAATACAATACAACATTTAACTCACTAAAATCAGGCAAATAGAACTTGTGCATTACAGCAATCGGTACTGGAACAGTTTCCGTAGCAAAAGATAAAGTTTCCGCAATTTCTTGTTGGGTAACCAGCAGCTTGACTACATCAGTGTTTGCTATGTCGTGAGCAATACAAGTGTCGCATGTCTCCATGACCTCTATCAAGAAAGAACGGATGCGTTCTCTTTCTTCAGGGCTTCCTAATGCTACTAAAGGTTTCAGAGCCTGTAACATTAATTGTATATTTACAGAGTATTCACATAAATTTTTACTTAACTTTCCTTGACCTGCTTACAGAATAATTCCTGGATTACTAAAATGCATAATATGCTTATTAATTGAGCATTATATTAATAATGGTGATAAAAAAACCCAATGTTGATTCTAATTCTTCATTTGAAACAATAATAGACAAATTGAACAGTTAGAAAAGTTCTGTTGGTCAAACTACACAAGTGCAACGAGATCCCTTGCAAAAAAAATGTATTTAATTTAAGTTAATCTTGTTTAAGATATAATAAAGAAATCAATTGACTTTTACTTGTTTTTTGTCAGACTAATTATTGGGGTGAATACGTTGAGACCTGAAGTTAGTGTGTGAGAGGAAATTGGTCTAGGCAAAGAGTGACATAAACCATTTGAAAGAAAATCTTTAACATTTATTAAATTTCCAAAATAACAAAAAAACATATTTATATACAAACAAATGCGATGATTCATGTCATTAGAAAACCTGAGAGCATTATGAAACTTAAATATACTGAACTGTTCGTACGTACCATGGATTATTTGTTAGATAATTCTATTCACTTTTACAAACCTACACAGTCTATCGCACTTCTTGTTATGAAATTAGTTGGAGATGGTGTCCAATGCTGTTAAAGTTGCTGAAATCCTTCCTCGTGGCTTCCATGTCCGTATGGTGTAGTACTAAGTCCTTTATCTGGAGAAATCAATTCAATACACCGATTTAATTGTTTGAAATATCACTGTTGGTCATAGTCCCGTCGATCTTCTTAAATTTGTTGCTATTAAAAGCACATAACTCACTACTTGTGAGTTAATTACACAAAAACTTCAACAACACGGCTTTTGCGCGACTTGCTACTACAAGAGTTCAGATCAGAAGAAGGAAGAAGGCGGATGATATCTCTATTCTCTATCTATTCCTTAAACGGATAAACCAAACTACTTGATTTCTTCGTGTTTTGTTAGTTCATAGATAAACCACACTCTTGTTAGTCATTCTGGGAATGTCTATTTGATGAAAATCTTTAAATATGAATTACACTGTGTTTAGTCCAGGAGAGAAACCGTTGGTTTGTTATAGTTTTGGATTGCACTTTGTTAATTCTATATCATATATCGATTAAACTAAGCTCTCTTATAATGCTCACTCTACAATGTTTACTTGAATTATGGTCATTTGATTAAAAGATGAATCTTTGGTAAATTGAGGATGTTACAAAGATTATTGGACAGTAAAAATTTTTTTTTTTAATTGTACATATACATTTATTCATAGTGTAGCTACTTTATATAATATAATTATTAATAGCGGATTTAAATAGTTCATTATTCCTAATAAAGCTATTTAGATGTTTCTTGTACCTATTTTATTTTAAAGCTTCAATGTCGTAATTTCATTAAATAAATGTATCTTTCAAAGTTAAACTAAATTACTTACCCAAACCAATATCTCCACACTTCTCCGTGAATTATTCAACTTTTCAGAATAATCGTAAAAACAGACGCAGTCTACCGCTCGTTTGAGTACTGTGTTGAGAGTTTGGATCTGAAATAATAAATCTCTCGTTGCTGTGAAAGTGCCTGACGACAAAGCTGCGGCTATGTCCAATTCCAAACTTTCTCGATGGCAGATCGGTATCTCTCTCTTTATATTGTCTTCCATTAAAATGGAAAGTATTCCCTGAAAGAATAACAAAGAAAATAAAGCACAGATGTTACATACAATTATTTCCCTTTTATCGAATAAACAACAAGTACTCTGTGAAAATAATTTTATAACACAATTTATTATTGATATTGTTACAAATAAAAGTATTATAAATTAAATGGTTTGAACTCGGGATTGCAATATTTTATTTCAAACACAATACTATGCAATTCTTATTTGGATTCTAGCTATCTGCAATATTTTATTTTGAACACAATACTATGCAATTCTTATTTGGATTCTAGCTAGCTGCAATATTTCATTTCAAACACAATACTACGCAACTCTTGCAATACTTGCATAAAATAAACGTCGTGCATTTATTTATAAATATGGCTACAGTTCAGTGTCTAGTATTTGTGTATGTGTTGTGCGTGTTATTGTTTATGACGTGAAATACATTATTTCTAATATTGGTTTTAATTTTGATTACGGTACCTGAAGAACATCTTTTTAATCTACAAGGTGGGTACTAATTAATCTAACAATGTACTAAATGTATGTCTTTCAAGATAAAACTAAATAATGTAGTAAATGATGTTATCAAAAATGTAGAATGCCATTTTTGATTTTGTCTGAAATACTCCTTACTTTATGTTTGTACAACTAATAATAGGTAATAGGATAACAAAGAGAAAAATTATATGTAAATAGCCGGATTAGAACCTATGAAAGCTTTAATAGTGGTTACCTCAGTAACCCCTGAGGTATTTCATTCCATGATTGTGCATTTTGTACTCGAATTTAAGTAAGCAAGTGTTTTGTGATAGTAGCAAGTGTAAAATAGTAGCTAAAATCATTTGTTAAATTTTCAATTTTCTTTTGAGTTGGTTGAAAGTAAAAATGTCTTATTTTATCCAAAGGGGATGACTTTAATGGATGTGTATTATTCAATTTAGTTGCATACAAATTTTGGTTAGATAGATGCAGCTAGTTAGTTCGAGAAATCGGTACAAATACACAAAAATTATAAATAATACATCAAATGAAAGAGCGAGTAAAACAGTTTTGTTGGTACACCTGTGCGCATGTGCTCTTGTTTCTGTTTTCCGTTAGAAAGCGTCAGTAGCAAAGATGGTTTCAGTGAACAGAAAAGCTTTTTGTGTTTTACAGATTGCAACGACTTAATCTGTATGTGCGTTCCGTACTAAATTCAAATGTAACCCTACAAGTGGTAATAGCATCGTAGATAGTATCATCAGTTTGAAAACAACGGCTATCTTTGCAAAACAGAAGAACTCAGGACGGCCAAGAGTTACTGAAGAACGTGTTGAACGAGTGAGAGAGTCTTTCACGTGTAGCCCCAAGAAATCAGTTTGTAAGGCTAATCATAAATTAGCAATTCCAGAGACTTCAGTGTGGAGAGTTTTAAGAAGACACTTTAAACTACGTCCTTATCATTTGCAGTTACAAGCTCTAAAGCTTGCAGACTATGGTTCACATGCCAACTTTGCAAACGATATATTGCTGCATGATGTTGAAGATTTTCTGAATCGTGTTGTTTTCAGTGATGAATCGACATTTCACCTAAGTGGACTGGGTGAAATTTCAAATTTATCGCATCTGGGGCTCAGCAAATTCCCACAAGAGTTTATGGGCCTTTTCATTTTTTCTGAAAGAACTGAAACTGGTGTTTCTTATCTGATGCGCTACAATTGGCTCTTTGGTCAATTGGAAGAAGATAAACCACAGAACTTTATTGTGCCGCCTCACTGGTATAACTCAGTATGCAATTAAGCAATGTTGTAGCCGACCGCTAGATTGGCAGCAAGATGGTGTGCCGCCTCACTGGTATAACTCAGTATGCAATTAAGCAATGTTATAGCCAACCGCTAGATTGGCAGCAAGATGGTGTGCCGCCTCACTGGTATAACTCAGTATGCAATTAAGCAATGTTGTAGTCGACCGCTAGATTGACAGCAAGATGGTGTGCCGCCTCACTGGTATAACTCAGTATGCAATTAAGTAATGTTGTAGCCAACCACTAGATTGGCAGCAAGATGGTGTGCCGCCTCACTGGTATAACTCAGTATGCAATTAAGCAATGTTGT
>JAGFPH010000512.1:529114-541265 GCA_018207615.1 Philaenus spumarius
TGTGCCGCCTCACTGGTATCACTCAGAATGCAATTAAGCAATGTTGTAGCCGACCACTAGATTGGCAGCAAGATGGTGTTCCGCCTCACTGGTATAATTCAGTATGCAATTAAGCAATGTTGTAGCCAACCGCTAGATTGGCAGCAAGATGGTGTGCCGCCTCACTGGTATAACTCAGTATGCAATTAAGCAATGTTGTAGCCAACCGCTAGATTGGCAGCAAGATGGTGTTCCGCCTCACTGGTTTAACTCAGTATGCAATTATGCAATGTTGTAGCCGACCACTAGATTGCTTCGCATGGCCTCCACATTCATCTGATCTAAGGTCATGAGATTTTTATCTTTAGAGGTTCATAAATGATCATATGTATGTGCCTCCGCTACCAGCTGACCTATTCGAAACCAGATTGAAGTACACTAAAACCTCGTTTATCAGAAATTCGTTTATCCGAAAATTTGGTTTATCCGGACAAAATTTTGAAAAAAAAAAGTTTTAATACTGTAAATATTTTATTTTTGATGTACGTACAGTTGTGTATTTTATTATAAAAATCTCAATTTTAGTTAATCAGTTGTTTAAATGTAACACAAAATAAATAATTTTATTGTTTCTGCAATTTTCTACCACAAATTATTTCATTTTTCCTTAAAACTGTAGGCCTAATAATGGTAACAAACGCCAAAATAAGTTTATCCGAAATTTTGTTTATCCGGAAAGGATCTGGTCCCACCAATTTTGGATAAACGAGGTTTCAGTGTAGTTGTTGCAATAATTACTCCAGACATACAATAAGGTTTGAGACGAATTCGGCTATCGACTTGATGTGTGCCGTGTGACGAATGGTGCTTACATTGAATAATTGTAGAGGAAAAACTGTTTGAGTTGTTTTTTCATTTGATTTATTATATTATTTATAATTGTAAGTTAAATGCAATAAATACTACAAAGCCTTAAAACCCCAGGTGATACTTTTAAAATTTCTCATTTGGTTTTTTCTAAACATCTTTATTTTTTTGCCAAATGAAGGAAGACATAGTGTACCGTAGCACTAAAGACATAGATATACTAAATGCCAAAAATAATGTTTGACTGTGTTAGAGATTCTAACTGTAGCAAACTAGCTTACACATTTAACAACTATGCCATATGGATACTCGAAACTTCTTCGACGCATTTTAATTATTTTGTAGAAGTAAAAGTTAATCAAAATATGGATTTTAAACCTTGAGACAATATTTTGACTCTCTCATTTTTATGAGGTGCTGTTATTCAAGTATTTTTTTATTTTACTGATCAGATTGAAAATTATTTATTTGTTTTTAAGTAGACCTACTTAAATATAATGTAAGTTTTGCATTTGAAAATAATCACTATACAAATTAGATAATTAAAGATAAATGTACTCACAACATAGTGCTCTCTCACAGATACATGGAACTTATCTGTTAAACTCAAGTTGTTTGTAAGCATAGGAGTCTCGCAAGCAAGCAGATAGCCTGTGATAGTATCATAAGTAGTTTTACAGAACTGGCCAGTTGAGTTGGTCTGACCGTTTGTCCACTTCTCAAACTGCTTTTTACATTTCTCTATATTGGTTTTAACTGAATGATAATCTTCTCTGAAGAATAAATATGATGACCAATCCAACAGAACCTAAGGACATAAATTAAACAGATGTAATAAATACAAAAATTGTTCATTTTGTATAGTTCACGTCTACATTAAAAATTCATTTATAAAAACAGAATGCTTGACATATTTAAAAAATGTTTTTAGAGGAACATATATTTCTTTAGTAGGTTAGATTGATTATTCTTAATTTTTTCAAAATTCCTACAGATTTTTTATAATTAATTTCCTTGATTTTCCTTCATTAATGTCCCGGATTAACTCACAGCATATTTTGAAATTATTTAAATTTTACAACATTTGAATTAAACTTTAGTAATATAAAATCTACTGCAAACAATTCTGCCTCCTCATCTACAGTCGTACTCCATACATCACCATCCACGGAAGACACAGAAAGAAGGTGTATTTTAGTATATTACCGTAGTACAAATAAATATAATTAATTTAAAATTAGCATTGTTTGCTAAGAGTTGAGTGTAAGTTAATTTTGTATCTTCAGTTTTTAGTGTTAATAATATGGAAATTATTATGAACGATTTCCTCAGAATAAAGTGCTAAATATTGAGAGGAAACAGTACGTGCATTCACTTTTCACTGTTTAAATACCTCAGTCCATTTAACTGCATACACCACAATTCCTATACTCAGCAGCCTCACTCAATCCTAAAATTCAAGTTTTAGATTTTATCAGAAATATTCTTCAAAAAAAAAAAAAAGGGAAAATGCATGGAATTTTTTAATACTTTTGACAAAAGTTCCTTTTTAGTGCTTTTAAAAGTAGGCTAGGAGGTGTCCTCATAAAAATAACTTTTTTAACAATGTGTGTTATAGCAAGTTGGAGCAAAAAAAAAGACTCCTCAGTTTGCATCAATAGTTCTTGCTCAATGATGTGAAACAATTTGCTCTGATGTTTTTATAAGTTCCTAACTATTATTTTTTATTTCCCTGGCTGTAGAAACCCTGTTATATGAGTTTAACAGTCGATTTCCTTATTAATTAACAAAGATATTCTAAAATAATTTTGAAATTTGAGGCTTTAACTTTGTGGAAGTTAATCATAATGAGGTTGATAAGAAAAACACACACTGTTACAATCCACACAACTATTTTATTACTCACGACCGGTTTCGAACTTTACAGAACATTAACTAGTGAAATACTAACCTAATAATACAAACAACACTAGATCTAAAGATGTGAATGTGGGAGGGAAGCAGGTAGAAAAAAGGTTAACTTCAGGGTAGGGCAAGAGAGGAGCAAACAAAGAAGGTGGTCAAGTGTAATAATTGATGTAAACAGAATGGGCAAAACTAAAGGATGGAAGCTATGACCAAACAGGATAGTACAAAACAAAAGTACAAATATCTAGATACATGTGCACACACTCTTAACCTACAGATTAAGTAGACAATAAATTGCTATAATAGGTATGCAAAGTAACAATATTATTAGGCATTAAAAACTGAAAAAAAATAGTAAATATACAAAAAATATTAGCTAGATAGTATACAATGTTAAAATGCATTAAAAAATAAATAAAGTTAAATTAAACTAGGTCCTAATGTGCAGGTATGAATTTAAATAAGACAATGAATAACAGGATAAAACACAAAGTTACAGTAAACATTCTATGATTGGCGAGGTTAATGGGAAAATCTGTTCATTTACAATATTATCACCCCGTTTGAAACACTTTAAAATTTCGTAACTTTCTAAGAGGTTAAGTCTAATACCTTTATTGAGTGTGTGGAGGATTTGATAGTTTTGGAGTTCAAAATTGTGGTTCGTTTCTAAAAGATGTTTGGCCATTAGGGATTGAAATTTACCGTCTTTCCAGCATTTTACATGTTCTTTAATTCGCGTCCTGAAAATTCTCCCGGTTTGGAATATATACACCGCATCACAATCATCGCACTTCAACTTATACACACCCGATTGATCAACTGTGTTATATTTGTCTTTTATATTGCAAAGTCTTTTGCTGAGGTTGTAGGTGTAGAAAGCTGGTTTTATTTCAGGGGGTAAAAATTTGACAAGTTTTGTTGTGAGATGTCCTAAGTAAATCACCTTTCTAAATTTATGGTCTTGTTAAAAAAAGATATTCTCTTGACCTTAATCATTTTGAAAAGTCCATATTATTTTTAAATGCAAAATAATATTATTTCATTTTGTATATTATCAAAAATATACAACAGCAAAATTTTGCTAGCAAAAAAATAATAAAAATATCACAACTATGAAGAAACAAAATCAATTGATCCCTTTTAGTAAATAGAACATTAAAATAGAAAAATAACATACACAAAATAAAATGAGCATATAACATTCTGTAAACTAAAGAAAATTACAAATAATTAACCTAAATTTACAAGAAAGTTACACCTTAGTGCAAATTACAAGAAACAGTTTCACTTTTATATATAAAAGAAACACATTCTAAAAATTTATAATATACTCAAATTTATTAAATCAACAACTATTTTATAATATTCAGTCAACAATGACCACTTTATACCATTCAATAACTTAAATATAAAACATTTATAATTGTTTTCTTTATGAAACAATTTCATTTCTAAGTCATTGTACTTAAGGCATACATTTGAAAAATTATGAAGATCTTCCTTTTCCTGTAAATTACACATTGGACACATATAACAATTATTACTTCGATCACTGTATACACAAAATGGTAAATTTATTTAGTATTGGTATTGATTTGAATTGCAATCGTGAATTTAAATGGGAGGTGAGTTTCTCAGTTGAAATTATTTGTAGGCTAAAAAAATTGAAAACCTTGATTTTAGCATATTTTAATAAAATTTTCAGTACAATAGAGATAATGCTATGTGTAAAATAGTAGCATCTGTGAAAACTATTTAATATCTGTGAAATGTAAAATGCCCTAAATGGATCTGTTAGCTTGTACATTAATAAGTAAATTAGAACTGTTAAAACCAAAGATAGTAAACAGCTGTTAACCAATGCTTTCTCAATTCCCTCGCCTTAAATATCATAATATTTGTCGAGCTCACTTATTATTTTAATTGTAATAAAAATCAATAAAATTTTTAAAAATACATTGCTAAATGCTAGGTTTTGAATGAAATTAATAAGAGCTGGACTATGAAAGAAAAGTTAAAGAGTCCAACTTTGTAATCATAATATAGAACTGCCAACCTACCAAGATAGAAATATAATACAATTCACAATAAATACAAATAAATTACATAATATTATACAATAAACTAATCACGGGTGTTTATGTTGTATAAGTTTTTACATATTGCAAATTTAAAATCTTGGATATCAGCTGCGAAGAAACTCAAAATAGGACTTCGACTTCTAAAGGCCTTCCACTATAAGGTAAATATTAAAACTTAGTACATTTGACAAAAAAAACAAGGGGGTATGCCTATATTTGCTACAGTTGTTTTGCCATTAAGTATCATGATTTGTATTTGTACAAATACTGGATTTGTATTTGTACAATTTTATCACAAAAAAATTTCACATTATATTGTTGTTTATATAGTAGCCCGCCATATGCAATTTCTTTCATTTGAGTACATTATCACGTGGGAGCAGAATATGTCCGAACGAGGTTCGGGAGAAATTGTGGATCGACTGGGGAAATTTTAAGTATTTTGGGGGAAAATGGATAAGAAAAGAATAGGAACAAAGGTCAGCCTAATTGGTTTGTGTGCAATATAATATACAGAGTAAAAGAAAGTTAGTGTTAAAAACTTTGGGAAATGGTTCTATGGGTCAAAATAAATAGAAAATCAAAAATAAAATTTAAAAAAAACGCCTTATTTTCCAAATAAATAGGTTAAACTTCATGCCAAGTTTGAACTGAATCGGTTAAACCGTTCTCTAGATATTAATTATTTAGTAAAAGAAACAAAATGGCAGATATTTGGAAAATGAAGCGTTTTTTGAAAAAAATATTATTCTTCATTTTCTATTTATTTTGACCCATAGAACCATTTCCCAAATTTTTTAACACTAACTTATTTCCACCCTGTATACACACACACAAAGTTAATCTTAATCGCACGAAATATCATACGGCTAAGTCGCCGATACGATATTTTTGAGCCGGTTGATGCAATTTCCTGATTCTTAAGTGAGGACAAACAGCCGGCAAAACAGCTGGTGTTCTAATACTTTCTTTAGGTATTAATTATTATTATGGTACGGGTATGCAATTTTTTTTAGCTTCTTACAAATGATATTATTCAAACGATAACAACTAAATCACAATAAACCTTATTATACAACAGTATTACTGATGTTTTTAATTTCTTAACTTAAACTTTTTACCAACATTTGAAATTGGTATTTTGGTATTTATCAGTAAAATGTGTATGCAAAATGCAATACATATGTAAGTACCTATCAGTTCTTGATTATTTATTAAATATATTAGATCTTCATTGACAATTTTAAATTTTATTTTTTAGCCAAAATAAAATTTACATAAACAAGGTTATTTCCAAAATCAAATTAACATTATACTAAAACCTCGTTTATCCGGAACTTCAGTTTATTCGCAATGGTTCTCCAAAAAAATTTTTAATTTTGCAACAATACAAGGGAGTCATGGAAGAACCCGTGCAGGGTGCACTGAGTGTACGGCAAGGCGCAGCTGTGGGCATACCTGGCTGAAGTACTCATGTGGCCACAGTGAATCACTGCCATTTGTTTGTTTACTTCTGTTATATTGTCGTAAGATCAGTGTTGTGTTGAGTAAGAGTAAACAATATTGTTGCTGAGTGCAGTGACTTTTTAAATCACAATTTATTATTAATAATAATTGTGCAGTGACTTATATGTGTTCAGAATTAAAATGTCAGACAGTGAAGGAGAAGAACATTACCGATTTCTCTAAAAACAGTAGGCCTAAACAGTTTCAGTTTTGTCTTATTTCCGGCAATAAATGAACTAATTTTTCTGTTCTTCTAGTACTAGCGATTATTGTGTATTACAATAAATGATTCATATAAACATGAGTTTTTATTTAAAACATTTAAAACCCCATTATCTTTAGTTTATCCGGAATTTCGTTTATCTGTAAAATTCCAGGTCCCATCAAAACCGGATAAACGAGGTTTTAGTGTACTTACATTTAAAAATTAATTTACCGTAATCAGTATTAACTGGTAGAAGCTGAAAGAACGTCTAACAATCATTATTAGTCCCACACCTTACCGACACACATATTAAAATTTGTTTATTACCTTTTATGCAGCACTTGACTTCCACATTGAACCATGCATGGTAATCACCTTTTCTGTGTCAATGTTAAAAACTTGTATAGTGTTTTTGGTTTAAGTGTTTTTATAGTGTGTGTTACGTGTATTTATTTATTATGACTGTGTTTGAATATCTGACGATGACATCATAGCAATGTCGAAACCGGTAATATAAAAACAAACAAACAAGGATTATGACGGACCATAAAAGGTAATAAAAAATGTTAATATTATTATACAATCCTGGAGGCTAGAAGTCCAAAAATGTTTAACACACATAGGCTAAGCTAACAGAATTTGCATAAATATCAAGGTTTTTTCTTTCAAATCAATAACTAATGTAGAGGCTTCTTAAGTACAAATTGAACAAGAAGTTACAATATTAGCTATATGAATAATAGTAACAATACCGCAGAGGAAAATTTTTGGTGAAAAAAGTGTGTTCTGGTGAAATTTGGTGTGCTAAAACATTGTCTGCGCCACACCCATGCATTATTAAACCTTCATTATTTAAAGCCCAGTCCCAATTACCTTGGATAATCAAGGTTCTACTGTATAGTGATTACAAAATTAACCGCCATTTCAACTAAATTACTATCTTCATATTTATAAATAAACAATAAAATCTCTTTTACTAACCATGCACAGAAATTCACTATTTCTAGCTTTAACTCCTAACTGCCAATTAGGTGTTTCAATATCTCCTTCTTCAGCAATTGATACAAACGAGTCATATGAAGGTATCATTATATAGTCCAGTAATCTTTCTTCACAAAGTTTGGCAATACTGTTCATTATAATGTTAGCACTCTTATCTGCATCCTCTTCTAATCTGTTGAGCACTTCGCCATCACCTAGCAGTGCTGGAGGTCCCATGTTAGGTTCTAAGACACCTTGCCTGGTCAAAAATCAACAATATACCAATTTGGAATAATCATAGTAAAGCTGGTTTTGATATACTAGAGTTAGGTTGAACAATTTGAATTGTTAACATCATTATTTTTAACATATTAACCTTGTTTTGTCTTACTCAACCCTTTTACGGCCATAAGCTGGTGTAACATTTAGGCTTAGCTGTATTAAAAATAGACAGTTAAATAACTTTGATGTTCACAAGTTTGAAGAAAGTGAGCATGAATCACAATTGCTTTACTTAGACCTAATAGAATAAATTACTTTTAAAGCTTGTTTTCTTACCAATACCTGGATTTCAGCGGCAAGGAATTGTTGACAATAGTTCTAATTGCCCATCTGTGATACAATGATACTGCAAATAATACTTCATCGGGTTCATCAATGAAGCTTAAACTATAATGAACGGAAGGATCTGCTAATGATTCTCTAGTAAGTTTTAGTAAATCAGTTATAAGCATGAGTTGAATTGACACGGGTAATCTGAAATGAAAAAATCAAATTATTTTTGTTTATATTACCAACCACAAAGTCTCATAGTACAATAGGTAATTCGTTACAAATTGAATTCAATTCAATCTTTTGTAAAGTCATATACGAGTCAACAAAAAAAAAGCCTCTCTGTAGGATGTCATGGGTAGAAGAAGTCTCTGAAGGATGCAGAGAAAGTTTATAAAAACAAAATATAATACTTGTTTAATGTAAGTGTTTGATAATGACCTCAGTTGTCATTTAAAATGTTTACCTCTACAACAAAAATAAGTGTGAAGGTAAGAAACCAATGTTATCAAAAAATCTAAACTCATAGTATAATACAGAACTTGTTTACATTAAGACAGGCCTAAATGAAAACCATTGCGATAGGTGCATGCATGTGGTACTTCATTCGCCAAGAAGCTGATTATATAACATTCTGTAGACTGAATAGGCTACATTTAAGTTAAAGATGTGTGAGTAGTAGACTCAACTTTAATTATTAATATAATCTACATCGGGTAATGGAGGAAATTTTAAATGCCCCTGGCCCCCTGTTGGAACTGTTTAGTCAAATATTTTTCTTGGCATACCTTATTTCTTTGATAAAACATGGTACTATCTTGCGGACCTGAAAAATGATTCTATCTATGAACAACTATGGCATCTTTTGAAAAAAACTAATATGGCAGCAGTTTGGTGCAACAATTCTATGAAACAATCGTCTGGACGATTGAAGAATAAATCGGCAGAAGAAAAACAAACAAAAAGTCTCCTAATTCCAAAAACCTTATTCCAATGGGCCTAGGTAGGCCCATTAGTATAAGATTATATTTTCTCTATGTAAAATGTTAAAAAAATAGACTTTACTTTTAGATAATTACTAGTATTAAAGACTGAAAGAAAACAAACCGAATTTTGAGTGTGTTGAAGAAATATCAAATATATTTTGCAAAAGGGGCCCTTTGAAAATATTTTAGATCAACCTATGACATATACTGTATCCGACTTGTTTTTTCTTTTTTTTATAATGATTGCAGTCTATGTAGCTTTAGCTTTGTAATCAAGTGTGATACTGAGAATTATTGCCATACCAATATATTAAAACTCAAGACTTACTTTGTTTCCAAAATATCAAGGTCCCAGTTTAAAAAAGCAGCAATTTTCAACGCTAATATTTTTAATCCAAGACTCCTCCTATTCATTTGGTTGGATTTTTGTTTTGCTTCATCAAATTTTCCACTATCCCCTTCGGCATCCAAATCCATCACTAAAATCTCGGGTTGATCTAGGTCTTTTACTCCATTAGTAATATCTGATGAAATCGTTAAGAATTTAATGATCAGGTCAATCGGAGAAGGATCTAAACAAACAGAACTAAGATATAATAAATATCCCTATAAAAATTATGTTTACAAATTAATTGAAGTGCTGCAATCTAACGTGTAGAATATATATAAAGATCCAATTGATGAAATACCATATAGAAATTGAAAAGTCATCAATCTATTTGGAGAAATAGGTAAAATTTATAATAGCAAAGGTTGGCACCTATGAACAAGAAAATGCTCTAGTACTTAGGATTAATCATGCTTAATTATTTAACTACATGTCTTAAATCAATGAAATCAGCAAATATCAGTCCACAAAATTTAATAAAACCAATTTGTAAAAAACAACACTTTGATAATAAGTTTAGCCTACCGTACTTCACATATAAATTTACAACTTTCTATTTTACTTTAATTCAATAGGCCTAATGTTGTAGGCGTCAATTTAGGATATAACAAGATATATACTAATTTATAAAACTTTACTTTTATTTTATTCTCAATATAATGAACTGTAACACTGCTTACTAGCTTAATCAATTTGATAAATGATTTGACTCAGGACACAGGTTTACAATTACAATAAAATCTTCTTTTATTTATCAATAGAAAATCAGAAAAATATCTACAGTTTAATAATTATTTAGCTCAAAATCAAATATATACAAAATTATTTTAGGGAATTATTTCCCAATGAGCACTCTTAATCTCGGGTAGGTTGGTGCCGGCTCTTACCAATATTAAATTGAAACAAATATGATACAAATTATTTAAATTAAGAATTAGGATAATTAAAACAAAGGAGAAAATAACTTAGTACAAGGTGGAAAGTGTATGGGTATGTAGATGTATGAATTTAGTGTTAATATAAAAGGATAAAGTTCTGATAAAAGTTGAAATCTTGATGGTATATATATATTTATAAAAGTTTATCAGCTTTACTAGTATAGTTCTTTGAATTTAAATATGCAAAGGAAAGGTTGGAGTATATCCAATTTGATGAATAGTTATGTGGATTGATCTCACCCAATTTTTATATATAGTCTTCTTCTTGAAAAAGAATGGTTTATTAAAATTTGATACTGTTCAGTCACTTCACTTATAAAAGGTTATTTTAACGTTGGCGGTTGTTATACACTTCAAAATGGTCTTGAAACTTGTGGTTTGGTGGGCTCTAACACAGCGTCTGCTCCCTTTGATGTCTCAGCAACAATTAAATTGGATTTGATCCCAATTTGGCTTCTTTAGGCCCTCAGGAAATGGTACATTAAGGCCTGGTTAATATCATTTCTTGTGGGATTTTGATTGTTATGTGAAATGTGTATTTTGAAATGTAGTGTATTTGTTTTGTATGATTTTAATGAAATTTTGATGTATTTTGGTTTTTTAAAGAACATAGAATGGTAAAAGTAAATAGAATTTGATTAAATGAAATTTTAAATGAAAATATCTAAAATAGCTCCTTGTACAACTTAATATCTAATATCCAAGTCCTACAAATATAATTATTTATCGGGTCGTTTAAAAGTCTTGTTTCCGCGGCACAAGCGGTCATGTGATTGTGGGCTGGGCTTAAACAAACATGGCCTCTCGTTCTCCAGGTTTTAATCGAATATTCATATACTTTGAAGAAATTTACTAGCTTAACAGTATTTCTTTTCATATTTTGCCAAAGACATTTTTGATGTAAAATCTTCTGTTCTACTCGATGGTTCTGTTCCTTTTTTGATTTAGAATTTAGTTTCCTTGGGATCGGTGGTTTTAATTTGGAATAGGCCTACAATTTCGTACATCGGCCTAGCTTCGAGTGTATTTTAAAAGGTGGATTTCGGTCAATTGGTTTACTCTTGAGTTATTATTATATATTATATGGATTGGTCGTTTAATTTAGATTAATTTTGATGTGGTAATGATATCAATTTGAGGTCGAGAAGTACTGGTAATTATTTAAAATGTTGTTGGAAGTCGGATGTTATAATATTATTAATGAATCATTTACGATTTTTGCCGCTAGGTGTCGCTGCTACAACTTGTGAATGAAATGCCTTTATAGTAGTCTGTTCCTCTCTCTCGCACTCATGCGTGTTTAGTTTAGTAATTACGAATGGTTTCTTTTGATATTTTAAATGATTTTTATATAGGGATATATTTAGAATTGTTACACACAGTACATTAAACGTGCATATAAGAATTAATATTTCACAAAGTTTTTACACAACACGACAACCAAAGGCTATTCTAAGTAATACAAAACAACTTAGAGTCACTTTAATAATAATTTTATAGAAAACAACAAACTTAATGAATTATTGTACTTCGGAATACGTGTAACAAAACAGTAAAATACTGAAAATAAAGTTAATTTTCACATTACATTAGACTTTAAAGGATATATAAATTCCAATGAATAATGAAAATGATCTCGGTATAATTTCAAGTCATATGTAACACCTGATTGCATTTGCGTGCGGTGTATAATTTATTTTTTATAAAATTTATATATATATATATTTATAATTTTTTTTTTGTCATAATTCAAATGT
>JAGFPH010000513.1:9177-25331 GCA_018207615.1 Philaenus spumarius
AGTCGCCATCCTCAGTGATAAAGCTACAAAAGCCAAACTATAACTCATGAGTTACTATAACTATTGAGTTATAGTTTGGCTTTTGTAGCTTTATCACTGAGGATGGCGACTTTGTCGTTGAAACGCGTTTGATTTATTAAACATATTTGTTGTGAGATTTTGTGTTATTGTTTTATTTCAACTAATACTAATGTCAAATTCAATTAAATTACAAAGAGCATACATTAATTAATTAATCAATTAAAAATTAAAATTGAGGATTTGTGCCACTCTTGGGAGTTACGTAATATTTAATTTATTGGAAGCTACTGGAGCCCTAAAGTGAGATTACAAATTTTCAATGTTGAAGAGCGCACATATTCAAGAAGGGTGTGTAACACCAAATTACTTACTGTACCAGTTTGGCTATCCAGATCAAATGAAAGGTAACATTTAACACAAAATATCCTATTTAAAACACACATATATTTATACCAATTGCACTATGAAAAAGTTAGTAAACAAATTAACTGAACAATTCAAATTGTACATTCAAAAGAATATTTATATATTGAAGTTTGTTGTAAACAATTAAAACATATTTTTTTACAAAGATTTAATATTTATATTTTGATTAATAGATACTTATATGCAAGACATTATTTAAGAGAAAAATATGGAAAAGCAAAATAAATAAATAGTTTAACAAATACGAAAACATAATTTTTTTTTTAAATATATAATTTCCTGGGTTTAGTTCCTAGGAAACTTTAGCTCTAAATATTGCATGCTTCGCCATACAATTTTATGTAAAAAAATTTAATTTTCTATAAGATTGGGTTTAACCTTTACTACGCTGCGTAAATCGACTGTAGTTGATTTGACGCACTTTTCATTTGAGTGCGTAAATTGACTTTAGTCCTTAGAAAAACATTTCTGTAACTTCTTTAGTCGACTTTATTCACTATAGACTCCGTAATGTGCTGCACTCTCTGAGAAAATATTTTAACTTCGTTTGTTTATAGTTGAACTGTTGACAGTTTATGAGCTTGATACTAGATTTGTTTACTGTGTGTTTACAAGTGATTTTTAGTTCATTCAGTTTACAATTATTATTTATTTATGAGAATAAATAACTTCTACAACTAAATCATAATAAATATAGATATAAAGTTTTTTTTAAATAGTGTTAGTTTTAATTTTCGTGTAGTGATATCGGTGAGTCTAAAGTCTCATTTTTTTAGGTTATAACTAGTAAGTTATAAATGATTTGTTATGTATATATCGGGGTAAGTTAGAAAATAAAAGTATACATATATATTTGTATTACTAATTATATTTATATTGCAGAAGATAAAATATTTATTTCAGAACAAATAATATACACACAAGTGCAAAACTGCAAATTGTGTTTTTAGTACTTGTATCCTACAGGGAAAATACCATGTTTTACAGCGAAAAAAACAAAATACACCTTTAAACTATTATTATTTTGCAAAATTGATAGAAAATACAGTAATAAAGATATTTAAAAAATAAAAACTAAGAACAAAGTAAACAAATTTGGTCAAAAAGTGCAATATTTAGTCTAGTGCATGAAAAATATGTCGCAGTGAAAAGGTTAACCCTTTTTCAATTTTTACTTAAAACTAATACCATGGTATTTAGGCAAACAAAACTTAATTTAATTACAATTATTGTACAGTATAAGGTGTTTGGTTTATAAAAAGTCTATTGTTTGGATGACTGACACAATTTAGGCTAGGTTGTAGGCCTATTATTTGAAATGTTGAATGAGGTTTTGAATCAAGTTGGTACGTCACTTCAATCAGAAATCATCTGGATGAGTAGTGAGTAGGCTTGTTATGTGCATATGAAAAAGACAGAGGATCACATGGCACGAGATTACATAACTTTAAATTTAAGTGGCTTTAATTACGAATGATTGCACTATATTAGTTACACAAAGCGACTACACACGTAACACATCACAAATTTTTATATTCAGAAGAATATAAGAAGAAACTTCCATCCTAGAGCGTTTATGTCAATTGGCCATTGCAATTCAAGAGTTCAGTAGATAGTCGTTCTTTAAGTTTGTCAAGCAATGACGAGATGTGTGTTAAGCGTATGAGCCGTAATTGAGTTCAATGGCAAATCAGCTGAATCTGACTTTTATAGTGCCGCTTGATAGCATATGCGTTCAGTGTAAAATGTATTTATTTCTTACAAGCGCACGTGTTTTGAATAACGGCACAGATTAAGAAGAATGTTACACGAAAGAAATAATTTATGGAACCCGTGCCACACTTCAAAAACATAATATAAAAAATCATACCTCAACATATCTCCGGTTATCATCTTCTTTAAATGATCTGGCATACATAGCACCCATGTGTTTGCTAGGAGTTGAAAGGCGCGGTGTTTGTTCCCATCCAGGTATAGAGGTATGGCCCTGTGTTTGACCACCTTTTAACTTTATTCTGCTAAGAGTTTTTGTATTGCTCATTAAATCTTCTAAACTCATGTTGCAGGCTGTATATTTTCCTAAAATTAAATTAGATAAATAAACAGATAGTCCTTAAAGGATGAAAATTGTGGATCATTGAAAGTAAATTATGGAGAAAATATTAAATAGGTGAGGCTTTAAGTTTCTGTATAAAACTTTAAGACAGACTTAAATGCGTTGTTAATGAAAATTTGAAATTAAAGTTTCAAGTTTAATCATTTGTTTATAGGCCTTAGTTCACTATTGTTAAAGTAGGATAATGACCTAGAAAGAGTCTTATTTCAAATAAATAAACTGGTTGATTAAATGGACAGTTGTACAAAAAAATAAAAACTGTTTCATTTAGTTTATTCATGTTTTAAACCCACTGACCATAACTACAATTCTGTGGTTCCTATGAATAGGCCATTTTATATCAATAAATTATCCCTAAGATTGTAACAATTCAAAATATTCATTTCAAATAATAGTAAATCGACCAAATAAGAAATCACATCATTTAAAATTAAACACGCATGAGTGCGAGAGAGACAGAAAAACCTTCGAAGAAATTCCATTCATTTACAATCAACGCTAACGACATCTATCGGCCATGATTGCAAACACCAAATTAGCAAATATCTCCAAATACCCTACTTTCGACAACATATTTAACAATTAAAATTACTTCCTGACCTTGTATCTATAGTTATTAATTAATATAGTTACCTATATTTATCCGTCTTGTAACTTCGTTATGTCTTCCTTTAAAACGCGTTTCGGGTCCGTGGTCCTATCATCAGTTATAAGAAAGTTCACTCCGTAGGAGGTCTTCATATATTTACACCAAACACAACACGTAACACGCGCATACGTAAACATATATTTCGATGTCTTAGCGACACGATGCGCACTGTCGCTTATCTCGCATGCCACTGAAGTTAAAAGAGGAAGGTATCAGAGCCAAGGGGCGTTTCCTGTCTTATCTATCCTTAGACACCGCGAGTATTCAATTGCCGTATCGTATAAATAATTGGATCTAATCGACAATTTTTCATTTAATAAACCTCCTGGGTTGTTCTTATGTGCCCTATAAATTTCAAATTCTTCAGCAGCGTTCATGAATCTACCTTTCTTACAAAAACCAAGGCGTATTAAAGAAGGTGTGTGCATCGAAGAGCGTGAACTCTTCCGGCCCGCGCAGCTACGTCACTTGCTACTCACTGAACCAGTAGTTCCGAGCGCAATTGTAAGCTTTTGCTCAAACTGCGAATTAAATACTTTATGGTTGTCTAAAAATTATGTTTTTGGTATCGATGGAAAGGTAATAAAGTGAGCATTAATTAAAATGATCTATGTCCATGGTCAAATATTCCTAGACGTATAATTTTGAAACAAGCCTAAATCTAATATACGGGTTTGATTGACATAAAAACTACCCTAAGTGAGGAAGTTTTTTACTATTACTTTCGGGAGACATTCAAAGACATAGAAATGTAGAGAATAAAATGTAGTAAATACTGACATCAATTTTTTTTGTATGAAAGTTATAGCTGTCCTACATAATAAGATTGTAATCGGAACCATAGTTAATAGCTTCTTGTGGCAATTGAATGTAGGCTACGCTAATCTAATTTGTTATTAGTTCTCATTTCTCTTCGTTATTTATTATTCACATTGTTGTGAACAGGTAAATTTTGTTTAATGTATAAATATGAATTTTTAAAGAGTTGTCAAATTGAAGTAGCTCTATAGGGTAAAACCTTTTACCATCAATAAGATGGTGGTTTTTCCAGTATATTGGTTTTGTTATGTTTACTAGGCCTACTATTACTAGTAGGCTACTAAATTTACTTTTCAAAAATTGAAACTATTTAAAATTGTGATTGTTTAGTTAGCCTGCCCAAGGATAAATAATAAATAAAAATTAATATAAAGTAATTATCAATGAAATAATTAAAAAATAGTAGTCTAAGTGATAAATAAAAAGTCGTGATGAATACAACATTGAGTTTTATTTCAGTATTAACCCTAGATTACTTATGACAAAATTTTTTCACGGGATTACTTATGTATCATAAATTTGACTACTAACAAATATTTATTTTTTTTACTGTACTAAAATCATTTTATAATTATTTTTTTTTTAAATTGTAATTGTAACCTAGCATATTTTAGGGCTATATATAAATATATTTTTTAAGAGTTAGGCCTATACATCAAATAAATAAAATAATTTGTACCACCAATATTTTATTTTTGTTACTCTTTAAAATTATTTAATAACATACAACAGCATTTCAGTTACGGCATAAATTCTGTCCACTTCGAACATAAAACAATTTTAATACTCTAAAAATATATTTTTTAACCGTCTAAGCGTCAGGCACTTTTTTACTGCTTGTACTCTTGTCATTATCACTTAGATAGAATGTATCCTATTCAAGTAAAGTGTACACTATTATACATTTTATTGTTCAGGAAAGTATGGAGAACATTGCCATGTAAACAAAATATCTAAACAAATTTCTCTAACTATTTTTGGGTTTCAAAAGAAAAAAAACAAAAATTGGTAAACCAAAGTTTCAAAAATAAGGGTTTTAGAAAAATACTACAAAATTTGTTAGTTATAAATCCAAAATATACAAAAATAGGGGAAACCTTGGAACCTTCTACACATAATCATTTTATGTTTTCTTTATAATAATTGTTTAGGATTCATAATAACCCTAAAGCTAAGATGGTAAATAAATAATGTTAAATGTTCAAATCAAATTTTTCGTATATTTAATAACAGCAGTTATAATAAAGGTTAAAAGAACCAGCAAGGCTCAGGTCTATACTTTAATAAAAACATAACCTAAAAGTTAAAAATACAAATAATTGCTTCAAAGTATGAAATCAGCTGTTAATGGAAATATTGGAGCAAGCAGTCGTTTTATCTGTTATTTTATTCAATTGGTCGCTGTGGTAATGAATGTAAATACATGTGTTGGTTCATCATTCTAGTCTAACCTAAGATTTTTTCCGACTAAATTTACAAATATTGAAATACAAAAATTTTTATTAAAATGAATTATAGCCTATGTTAATCAGGGATAGTGTAGCTTTTTATTTCGTAGATCAACATTTCTTGGGAATCGATGAAACCTTACTCGTAAAAAGCTGTCTTTTTTGTTTGAGTTACCATGGCCAAACACGGCAAAAAAAGGCATTATAATTAATGGTTATTAATTATAAGAAATGTTATTACAATAATACACTATTTTGCCTATAATTAATAACATAATTTGACTTCAAAAAAGCTTGAAGGTCGTTCAGGTTTCAGCGGTAAATATGGGGAGGATTCTAGAATGGAGCTCCGACTGTAGCACTCTACGTCATGGGTAGGCTGTAGTGGAGGGAGAAGCTGCGCATGCACACACCTTCTTTAATACGCCTTGACAAAAACGGAGTGGTTTCATGTTTGTATCAAAGTCTGTGTAGCTGTGATTAGTATCGAACAAATGTTGTGCGAAGTTGGATCTTATTTCGCGTAAGTTATTATGAGGCAAATATTCTTTAAAACGTTCTTCGAAGGTTCGACCTGTTTGCCCGATATAAAAACTATCACAATCACTACAGCATATCCTGTACATGCCGGATTGTTTATTCCTAGGAATTAGACGTTTTGCGCACATAATTCTTTCAACACTGTTGTTTGTACTGTACGTTACATGTACATTGAGTTTCAAATATACATTTTTCACCATATTGGGTATGATGTTGGTGTATTGAATAGACACATATTTACGTTCCCTTTTGGTGTCATGATTATTTTTATGCTTATTTAAAGCTTTCCTGTGTTTGTACAATATTTGATCAATAATGGAACTATTGTATCCATTTGCTCTAGCTATATGTTTAATTATATGTAATTCATCGTGGAAGTCTTGTTGGTTAAGCGGTATAGATAAAAGTAAGGACAAAAGAATTGTATGCTGCCATTTTATGTGAGAGTGGATGAAATGATTTAGCGTGGATCATTACATCAGTGATTGTAGGCTTACAGTATATCTTATATTTTAATTTGTCGTCTAATTTTGTTACAGTAACATTGAGAAAGTTAAGCTTGTTATCCATTTCTTTCTCCAATGTAAATTGCATTTTGGGTTGATTTTATTTAAATGCGTGTTGAAATTTTCGATTTGACGATTGGTGCCTTTGTAAACAATAAAAGTATCATCCACATATCTAGCATAAAACACAATCCTGTTGTAGTGCTGGTTATTGACGTTTAGTATAAATTTATTCTCATAGTGGTTTAAATATATGTTGGCTAATAATCCTGATAAAGGAGAACCCATCACCAGTCCTTCATCTTGACTGTAGAAACATTCCTCAAAAGCAAAATAATTTTGTTTTAAAACAACTCTAATTAATAACATAAGTTCTTGAATCTCGTGGCTGTTAAGCTTGTTGGTGTCAATTAGGTTTTCCTTCATGATCTCTAAAGTTTCTTGTATAGGTACGTTAGTGTATAAATTTACTATGTCCAATGAAATTAGTTTGTATTGTGGGACAAT
Source organism: Philaenus spumarius (assembly GCA_018207615.1). NCBI lineage: Eukaryota > Metazoa > Arthropoda > Insecta > Hemiptera > Aphrophoridae > Philaenus > Philaenus spumarius. The sequence goes on from JAGFPH010000513.1 coordinate 16,210, forward strand.
CTTCAAATCTTTGGTTTTATTAACAAAATCCAGAGTACTAGTGATGCTGTGGTCGTTTTTAATAATAATTAATATTATTATTATTATTTTTTATTTTTTATTATATTATTTTTTATATATTTTTTTTTTATTATCATTAAAAACGACCACGTACAGTACAAACAACAGCGTTCAAAGAATTTTGTGCACAAAACGTCCAATTCCTAGGAATAAACCATCCAGCGTGTTCAGGATAGCCTATGCTATAGTGATTGTGATAGTTTTTATATCGGGCAAACAGGTCGAACCTTCGAAGAACGTTTTAAAGAACATTTGCCTCATAATAAGGTTTTGAAATGAAATATCTTTATTAGTCAAATATTTACATATGTATGTCAGATTACAATTTAAAAAAAAGATAACTTAAGACTAATACAGTCAGACCCCGAGGTTTATAGAAAACCTGTTTGGGGTGATACACATGCAACTTAAAAATCTAAACGACAAGAGCTAGAGAGAGAGGTAGCGGCTGATCGGTTACATTTGACAATTTACCGAACTTTATTAAAATATATTCTTCTCTCAAAATGGAAGAACGAACAAAATACAAAGGCTACTTATTATTTATACGGGACAAATAATGATTACAAATAATATTAATTATAACAAAATAAGAAATATATACCTTAGTTAACATAAGAAACAAAAAAAAACAGAAATCCTACTCTAACAATTAAATATTCTTGCACCTAACAATAAAACAACACAAACACACCTTATATTCCTTATAAAACATATCTTATTCTAAACAGTCATAAAACATAGAAATATTGTTATGAAACAGAAGATATGTTTTTAACAATCTTAAGAATTTACTTAACCTGTTAACAATTTTAATTTGATGGGGCAAGCAATTATAAAACTTTGGAGCAAGATAGGTGAAAAATTTTTTATATAAGAACCTGTTAACAATTTTAATTTGATGGGGCAAGCAATTATAAAACTTTGGAGCAAGATAGGTGAAAAATTTTTTATATAAGGTAAGTCTAGGTCTTGGGACATACACATTCAATCTATTTCTAAGGATTACAGTAGGGTTTCGAATATCTTCTCATTGTTTGTTACCTTTATTATAACAAACTTTTAATACCTTATAAATAGACAAATTCTTTATAGGTAGAATCTCAAGTTTACTATAAATAGGCAAAGCATGTTCCAATTTTGATTTATTATGTATAATACAAATAAATGAGTTTTGTTGAACAACAATTGCTTTCATTGTAGTATTATAAGTGCCTCCCCATAAGGTTAAAGCATACTCTAACTTCGAATTTACAAAGGCAAAGTACAATGTTCGTAATAGGTTCTGACTACAAAAGGGTCTAAGTAAATAGAAAATTCTTGTGTATTTAATAACCTTATTTTTTATGTGAATCTTCCAACTTAGCCTGCTAGCTGTCAACAAATAATCCTAAGTATTTAATTTCATCTACAAGAGCAATGGGCAAACAGTTGCAGTTTGGTGATGTACAATTAACTTCATGGTATTTGAGCGATAAGCTTACACGTTTTTTATTATTTAAGTTAAAAATTAAAGCTTGGGTTTTAGGGCTCATTGCCAAACAATTGTCGGTAAACCAAAGTTTAAGTAAATTAATATCGTTTTGCATACTGTTTTGTAAATCTTGAAGAGTTCTAGATCTGTAAAAAAAGAAGTATCATCCGCGAATGCTGTTAACATTCCTTTAAAGATACCGTCACATAAACTATTTACACATATAAGGAACAATGGCCCTCATAACACAGATCCTTGGGGAATCCCATAGATTATTTCAACTTCCTCACTGAGTTTATCTCCGACCTTCAATCTCTGCTTTCTTCCCGAAAGATAAGATGAAAACAATTCATATGCTACTCCTCTTATCCCTGCTTTATACATCTTATCTAGGAGAATAGTGTGATCTAATGTGTCGAAAGCTTTCATCACGTCCACGAAAATTCCAGCACTAAAATCACCGTCGTTCATTCCTTCATAAACCTTCTCAAAGAAATCCAAAAGGGCATTTTCAGTATTCGTCTTTTTTTGGAATCCATATTGATTTTTACTAAAGAAACCTTCTTTCTCTAAAAAATTTACCAATCGAGATTTTAATATTTTTTCAAGTATCTTAGAAAAGATTGAAAGCAACGAAATTGGTCCATAATTACTACGGCATTGTTTATCCGATTTTGTATACAGAGGTACGACAATAGCATTTTTTAAATCCTTTGGGAATTCACCTGAGGACACGCTAAAATTAATAAGATAAATGATTAATAACATAAGGTGTTGAATTATATTTTCTGCAATACCTTTAACTATAACCGGTGTTACTGAGTCATACCCCGGAGCTTTGCGAGCACTAAGAGTATTAATAATATTTTGAATCTCGGTAAAGTTAGTAGGGTATAAAAATAGTGAATTTTTAAAATATTTGTCTTTAGCAAAATCTAAATTAATTCTTGCATTTCTAATAAACGTTTTATCTCTGTCTATACTCAATCGTAAGTCACATGCTACTGAACTAAAAAAATTGTTAAATATATTCGCTACTATTTTAGGATTGGATTCTACACTGCCGTCAGTATCTCTTACACTTAACTAAGTTAATGGACTCCCAGATTCTCCTATGAGTTCTTTAACACACCTCCACTGGTGCCTGCTTTAACTTTAACTTATTGCTTTCGAGATAAGTTTTATAATATTCATTTTTCGAATTTGAGATATCCCGTTTCAACAACGTTTTGCTTCTTACATAACGGTCTTTTAACAGCACATTAAGTGGTTCTTTCAAGCAATTCTTATAAATGTATTTTTAGTGCTTACTTTACTTTTCAACTCCTCAGTCATCCACGGTTCCAGTTTTTTTAATTTTTCTTAAGGTTTGGCAATCTAAAAGATGATTGAATGCATGATTCCAAAATTTTTTAAAAGTGAGAATAAGCGATTGAGACTGTGGACGATGTATACATTACCCTCCAGTCAACATCCCTTAAAGCTTTGTTTAATATCTTAAAATCGATAATCCGTTTACCAATATTAATTCCAAGTCTCTTGAATCCTCGATCATGTTTAATACTTAAAGAAGTCATAAAATGATCAGTAACCTGGGAATCGATAACCCATGTTATCATTTCATTTTCTAAGTTAACATTCCATCTGACAAACACATGATCAATTAGAGAAAATGAATTATTTTTAATTCTCGTCGGTTCTTTAACCTTACTTACGAGACCATGATTAGCCATAACCATCAAATAGTTATTAACACAAGTTGTAGCTTCCAACAAATTTATATTTATGTCTCCACAAATTATCAGATTTTTATTTTTAATTAAGTGTAAATAATTATCTAATTCTATTGTAAAGCGATTGGGGCTAAACTCTTGTAATCTATAAATTCCTAGTATTTCTACAAATATGTTATCTGTCAGTGTTATCTTGAGATGGACACAATCAGCTGTAACTAGAATGGGAAACAATAATACTCGAATACAGGAAAGATATTCCGCCACAAATATTAATGTACCTCCTGAACTTTGTAAACAATTACATTTATAATAAGAGACATATCCAGGCAAATTATACATATTCGATTCATTTTCATCAATCCAAATTTCTGTTAGTATTATTACCTGAGGAGGAACATTTACATTTAGTAGTTTAAGTGCAAATTCATCAAAATTCTTTCGAAGACTTCTTATATTTTGTTGAAGAATTATAAGATTTTTACCAAATGTGTCAAATATATTCCTATCTAAAACTCTTATTTCTATGTTTTAACAGAAAAAAAAAACTACTTGTTATTGTTTGTTTTAAAAGTCGATCATTTAAATTATACTTAACAGGGTTAAGTATAAATTACAAATAATGCAAACACTAAACTTTAACTTATTCACACATTTTCTATCACACTACCTTATTTTTGAGTTCAGCTACTTGATCCATGCTAGTTAGTATGATGGCCTTGCTTCCTTCATCCTTCCTGATGAAAATCTTCCCGTTTTTAATCCACACAAACGTGAAGCCTTGTTCCTTTTTGAAAGCGCGAGCTGCATTCAACACCTTACGGCGAGCTGGACTGAGACTCTCGTTGATGTAAACTATTTCTGCTGGGCCGCTTGACATTCCAATATCACTTGTATTTAGGTTCCTTTTTATTTTTCAAAGTACTTCCTCTTTCACATAACGTCTCACAAACTTAACGATAATTTCTCTTTTTCTGCCTTCCTGCTTCGGTCCCAGGCGATAACAGGCGTTGATATCCTCTGCTGAAACTGTGACTCCCAGGGTGTCACCGATGGTCTTGATTATTTCTGTCATGTCCTTGTTTGAAGCCTCAGGTATGCCGTTTATCTTCAGGCAGTTAATTCTTGAATATTGGTCTGCGTCATCTAGCTGTTGTTCCAGACTTTTTACTTTAATTCGAAGTGTTGAGTTTTCTAGTTTTAAGGCTTCAAATGATTTTTCGAATTCCTTCATAGTAGTTGATTGTTTGTTTACAGTTTCTATCAACTCAGATATCTTCTCATGACAGTTTTCAACAGATTTAACTAAGTCAGCTTCGAGAGATTTTAACTGTTTATCCATGTGACTTTTGAGTTCCTCCTTCATTTCGCGCAAAAAAGCCATCATATCTTCATTGGAAGTTCCACCTTCAGCAGTTTCAAGGCGCAAGCTGGATCGATGCAGATTCTGACATGGTTCACATCTCCAAATAGATTTTTCAATATAATCCTGCGACATGTTGACACAACTTCCATGAAATATTCCCTTACAATCATTGCACTGTATTTTGGTTTTCGACCGACTTGTAACGACTTTGTCACAAGTACCGCACTTATCACTCATTTTAATAAGCAATTGTTTTTTCAAAACAAAAGGAACACAAACTGAAACTGTATGATTTACTTTTTTTAACTTGTAGACAGCAAAAAACAATAAATAATGCGAATAATAAAGAGAATTACATTGAAATTCAAATAGAGACCACACACACCGCTATCTTATCTAAAGAGATAAGGGACCGAACAACCTGCATGTCCTACCTGCCCGAGCTCTGAATATAATCTCAATAAGATCTTAAGCGAAATAAGATCCAACTTCGCACAACATTTGTTCGATACTAATCACAGCTACACAGACTTTGATACAAACATGAAACCACTCCGTTTTTGTGGGAAAGGCATATTCATGAACGCTGCTGAAGAATTTGAAATTTAAAGGGCACATAAGAACAACCCAGGAAGTTTATTAAATGAACAATTGTCGTTTAGATCCAATTATTTATACGATATGGCAATTGAATACTCGCAGTGTCTGAGGATAGATAAGACATCAAACGCCCCTTGGCTCTGATACCTCCCTCTTTTAACTTCAGTGGCATGCGAGATAAGCGACAGTGCGCATCGTGTCGCTAAGACATCGAAATATATGTTTATGTATGTGCATGTTACGTGTGTTTGTACTTGGTGTAAATATTTGACGACCTCCTACGGAGTGAACTTTCTTATAACTGATGATTATACCACGGACCCGAAACGCGTTTTAAAGGAAGACATAACGAAGTTACAAGACGGATAAATATAGGTAACTATGTTAATTAATAACTATATTTAACTATAGAAGTGACCTGGTTACCACAAAATCTGGTTTAACTTGTATCTATATCTTTCCTACATCAAAATATTTCTAAATTAATCAACCAATCCATCAAAATTCTAATATCACACAAATAACAAAACGATCAACCAGAATTCACATTTCAAATCCGACAGAAAATAGGCCAGTCTGTAAAACGCTAGGCCAAATAAGAAATAAAAAGTTTGATTGCAAAGAAACTAAGTTTCAAATTAAAAAATGAACACGACCGTCGTATAGAACGGACAATTTTGCATACAAAATGTCTTTGACAAAAATTCAGAAGAAGTACCGTTGAGACGATAAAATGAGACAAAGTCAATCTGAAGGACAAATATACGCTTAAAAACAAGTTCCCCATGTTTGCTAGACTCCTCCCACGAAACCCAACGATCGCTGTGATTGGTCTATGAATTCTTGTAACCAATGTTGAAAATGCTAAATGTATATTTTTAGTCATAGTTGTTAGATCATAAGAAAATATTGTACAAGAAGCTATTTAGGTATTTTTCTTTAATATATTTATTTAATCAAATTTCTTATTCCTTTTATAATTATAAAACCAAATTATTTAATAAATTAATTAAAATTACACAAAAACAACACCCAATATTCAAAAACACATAATTTAATACAACAATCAAATGCCCAAAAAAGATGTAAAATCATAAGGCACCAAATAACAGTTCCTGAAGGCCTTAGCCAAGCCATGAGTGATTTTAAGAAATTAATTGTTGCTGAGACCTCCAAGAAGGCAGACTTGTTACCAGTTCATCTCTACAACACCAGAAGACCAACGCTGATACTACAAGTACAGATATTGTTCAACGTTAGCCTTATTAACTTTCGGTATAGTGAAGTGCGATATCATAAATCTATAACAATTATCTGTCCACATCACCAGAAGAGAACATTAAAACTGGGTAAGATTAATCCAAGCTAATAATCATTTCATTGGTGATACTATTTTCAAAATATTTTTCTTTTAACCACTAAATTTGAAGAACTTCACCTTAAATATTTATACAATCACCATAGACTGTGAATACGAACTGATAGATACATGTTGAACTTTTCATTAAATACTATCATGTGCTTCCCAATTATTCTACACACATAAACACCAACACTCACATCAATTTCCAATTTGTACTCTACCTACACTTACTATACTTTAATTCCAAATTTTTTTAAATTAATTAATCTTGTGTATATAAGAATCTACTTTTTTCAATATTAATTGGGAAAAGTTGGTACTGACCCCCCGAGATAAGCTATTGTGCAATTAAGAGACAATCATATCCAAAATAGACAAGAGATAATTTATTTGAGCTAGCCTGTGTGAATTTGAATTGTATTTTAATTTAATCATTTTAATTAACATTAAATAATCTTTGATATTTGCAAATTTGTGTCCTCTATTCATTCATTTATTTATCTAATTAAATCAGGTTATAGAACCAGACCTAGAGGTTGTATATTGTAAAATCTACACGTCTGATAGTTTAACTGCCACCCATACGTTTTGCAGATGAGTGTATGAGTGTAAAAAATCTAGTGCGGTCTACTTTACTTTGTGAAAGAACTTTGTTCAAAAAATAATATTAGGCCTAATTGTGGATTGTCTAACAATATAAAATGATGAAATCCAATGTTTCCAGAAAATACCAGAATATGTTGGAAGTTCACATTATTGTAATATATCAAAGGATGCTTTGAATCAAAGATTTTGTCTTTGCATGAAAAGTTTTAAGTCCAAGCAAATAATTAATACCTTATTATAAGGCAAAAAAATCATGCAAAAACATAAAATATTGAAAATCTATATTGACATAATATGTTTTTTCCTATATTTTGTATTTCCTTCGAATAACTATCAGAAACTCTTCCATAACACACAAATTTTCAGAAATTTTTAATAACACTTATCAATAAAACGATTGTCAGACAATGTCTAAGTACAATTAAATACAATTCGATCAAAATCTGCAGACTGGTGCATGGTCTTGAACCTACTGATTAGTTTTTGTACAAATGAGGAGGTTAAAATCAAAAAGTGTTTAATCACAAAAAATCAGAAATTGTGATATGGGTATTTTCGAGTGGGGATTGGTAACCCTGAGCTGATGGTAAAGCTAAAAACAGTCAAAAAAAATCTAATCACCTTAATTTTGCTATTCAAAAGTAGGGGTCAAATATCAAAAGAGATCTAATCCAACAGGCATGACAACCAAAAGAGATTTACTCCAAATCAGCCAATCACAGGGCAAGCTTGAGTATTCCCATGATCCTCTGTGGTTGTTTTGATTTCAAAAACCTCAAAACTGTCTAAACCAGTGGCTATTGTGTTGTATTTAATTTATACCTAATTGTGTTAGTGTTTTAATACCACATTAATTAATACAAACATTTGATAATGAGTGATGTAGAAGACAATTTAGTGATTGTTGGTGCCAGTAACCAAGGAAGCAGAAAAAGACAGAGTAAAGGTTCTCAGAGAGATGCAGTAAAACTTAAGAAATATTTGCAGAATAAAGGATATAACACTTTTAACCCTTGTCAGCACAACAACAAACATTTTCAGTGTAATAAATTCACTCCTAATGACTGTAAGTACTTGAGAAATAAACATTTAGTGCCAGACAAAGTAGCTCAAGATAACTTTATTAGTAATTTCGTTACTTTTTTACCAGTTAAATGACGCAGACCATTGGTTACAAGCAATAATAAGAGGCCTAATTCTGTTTCATTAAAATATCAGTTACTAACTTCTAAAAACAAATTGTTGCCTGTTTGTAAAGAACTTTTTATGCAAGTTATGTTAGTGAAACCAACTAGACTAAGAAATATATTTCAGGCCAAGTCTAAAGGACAGCACATTAGTGAAAAAAGGGGTGGGGACCGAAAGTCCCATAAAAATCTAGCAAAACGCCTTGCAGTCACAGAATTTATAAAAAAGCTTAAGGGAAAAGAAAGCCATTACAGCAGGAATAAGTCAAAGCGAATTTACCTTAGTGAAAACTTGAACATAAATAAACTATGTAAATTATACAATGAATCTCAGGAGGACGCAAGCCTCAAAGTCCCCAAATATTTATTCAGAAGAGAGTTTTGTAAGTTCAATATTGGATTTCGTTCCCCTGCCTCTGATGTATGTAGTTTTTGTATGAAACTAAAACATCTAATAAAAACTACTGAAAATGCACAAACAAAAATACATTATTTAACACAAAAAAGAATACACAAACTTCGAGATAATTTAATTATAAGACCAGTGATAAAAAGGTTATAATAATTTTAATATTATAACTTACAAACAAAATGAACTTACAGGAACGTACAAACAAAAGAGGTTTATTCCTGAAAATGTGTAAACAAAAAAGGTTTACTCCTATAATGTTCATTCAAAAAAGACATAATCCATAAGTGGCTACCAAAAAAGATTTACTCCAATATTTATACT
>JAGFPH010000513.1:25431-43718 GCA_018207615.1 Philaenus spumarius
CAGAAGGCTCCAGTGAGAGTTGTTTCACCAAATTAACATGACTCATTCGTTTTCGATCTGCAAGCCATCCTTTTTGCCACTTACTTTTTGGTTTCCTTTTCTTGATATAAATACAAGCTGCTATTGCATACATATAGTCTAATTCTTCCATACTAAAAAGTAAACAACACAACAGAAATAAACACAAATGAAAATACAAATAGCCACTGGAATGGACTGACTGGCTCTAGGCTGGATCGTGTATGGGGGGTCTAAATGGACTCAAGCTAAATGGACTCAAGCCAAACGGACTCAAGCCATTTGGACGTCTCGTGTATGGGGGCCTTAATAAATTGCTACACTAGAAATATGTGCGAAGTCTTATCTTTGCAGTTAAACAGAAGAAGGAAATGACCTCACTCTAACAATAGTTGATACTGTCAGATTTAGTTACTGAGACAAATATTATTAAATAATGTTAATAATGTTAACAAATTTTGTTAATATGGAACAAAGATAATATTACGTACTAGGTATACTACTAAAACTACTAGTAAAATCTGCATAAGGAGTGTTACTTGAAGTATTTATCTCAGTTATATTTTAACCGTTCCAGCAGACTGTTAGTTTTAAACCATTATAATTAGCCTAGATTCCAAATAATTTATACACGATTGAAGTATGACAAATATTTTTGTAGCACAAAGAGCTTATATCTAACATAAAAATAGTTTTGCTATTTTCAGTATCTAAAAATGTACTTGAGACCTTATGATATATATTATTATTCAGGTAATTAATTCTGGGAACAAAGTGTCTGAGAGGTTAAAGGCGCTCGTCTATTATGCCCGGTTGTAGAGCAGATTAGCTGATAGGTTAAAAGTTATATTAACTATTAAAAGCACAAAAAGCGTTTTGGTGTTTATAATTCAGTAGCTAAATGTTTATTTTTGTATTTAAACTATTTATGATGGTTACTAGTCAGTGGCTGGTCATTTTCATAGTTTTATTTTTGGTAATGTATATAATGGTATGTCGTTGTTATATTTTGTTGTTGCTTAATAAAGAGAACAGCGGGGCTGAAAGGTTAAATGCGTTCTCCTTGGATGATCGGCATTCTACTGTGAGTGGCTAAGAGCTTAAATTATTAATGCTATAGTAACTATCAACTCCTATAAAAGCGAGTGTACGAGCGTACGTACGTACGTGATTAACATATAATACAGCTGATTTCACCCATCATCTGTAAACCCAGTGTAGATTATAGTTTGGGGTTATATTTACAACTTCAATCGTTATAATTTCTTGTGAAGCTGTTTTTTTTTTTAATATGAGTTATAGAACTAATGAATACTATAATATACGTTTTAACATTTGCTTTGAGGTTATAAACTATATATAGATACAACCTTTTATCAGCAATATATTATGTGTTTATACAAATTTAAAGAAGAGATACCATTCATTTAACAGCTGATTTCCCCCAAAATCTGTAATACTTAAACAAACCCAGTGTAGATTACTGTTTGGCGTTATGTTTAGGTAGGCCTAGATAAGTAGGCCTTAATGTTGTTTGTAAATATTTTGTTTTTTAAATTGTGTATTTCTAGTGTGTATCTAATTAATGAGCCTGTGATTTCACGGTGGTTTACTAGTTATCAGTAAAAAATCGTTTTGACCTTTTCTAATTCCAGTGTAGTTAAAATCCGTGTTTACCTACTGTAGCTGTAGCCCAGTCAATTTAGCTTTAAAATTCATAAAGAAAAACAAAAAATGGTATAGTTTTGCAAATTTGTTTAAAATGTCAGTTAAGGCTTCTACTTTATCATACTAAAAGTCCAATAACGTGAGACTTGAGCTTTCGCCGCTATCTTAGGTTTTAAGTACAATTTTCTAGTTTTTCTAAATTATCTCATAAAGTATTAATATTTTACATACCATATGCAATTACAAAATTAAAGTACATAAAATTTACCACAAAAGTTGTGTTTACAGTTTTCTTATAACTCCAACTGTATCAGAGAAATAAATATGTATACTTAAATATGTAACTTTTCTAATTTTTAGGAACAAGTTTTTAGTTTTTCTTAGTTATCTAAAAAATTATTAATATTTTACGTAACATATATAGTTACAAAGTTGAAGTACACAAATTTTACAACAAAAAGTGGTTTACTACTGTTTTGTAACTCCATCCTTTTTAGAGATGTATTCACTTTAATATGATAATTTAAATTTTTGACCATTTTACCATGTACCGGTAAGTTTTTTTTTTTTTTTTTTTTGTGTTTAACGTCCTGCTGTTTGCACTTAAGGCTAATGAAGGAAGACGGGACCTACAGTTTTACGTGGAATCCGAACCACAGCCAACGACGTCTGTTAAGACACCATTTAGAAAATTATTCGGGGTCAATGGGAATTGAACCCGGAACCTTTCCATTGATGGTTGCCATGACGATTGATAAAGCAATGAAGCTTTAACAACCACGGCCACCGTGGCTCTTATGTACCGGTAAGTGGGCTATTAAAGAGTATATAAAAACTTTTCTGTTATAAGTTAAAAATTATAATTCGCCCTCTGATGCCAGTTGTGGTTTCAAACAATTTTAGATATAGGGTTGGTCAACCTTTCTTTTTATCATTTTATATATTTAGTGTTAACGTTTCGTAAATATATTGGCGCAGTTAAAATAAAAGTAAATTTTGTAGAACTAATCAGCATAATTAATTTAGATGGTATACTAGTGGCTTGTGGGGGCAATAGCCCCTATATATAGGGTATATTTCTAGGAGTAATACCTTTTCATGATGGCCTACCTTTGCGAGGTGGTCTTCCAGCGTTATTCATTACAGTAAAAAAGTACAGTTGAAATAATTTTATGTGTTTAATCATATAGTCTAAGCTTTGATATAAAAACACAGCTACAATAACAAAACACATCACAAAACTGCACATTCAGGTGTTGTTGTGATAGCTGAATTTTCCAATTTATATCCACTCGATTTACACCTATATATTCCCATGCTATTTAAATGGGAATTATTGTATACAATCACCTGTTTATAACACTAAAATCACCTGATTTACACTTACATATTCCCATGCTATTTAAATGGTAATTATTTTATTCCGTAACAAATTTTCATGACACAATTAACAAAAATGAATATTTTCCCCAAAACTTCATGCGCAGACCTCTAAAATGAGGCCTCTCCCAGCTTTCTACGACCTACCATTCGCTCACAATTTCATTTGCAAATTTGGACTTTTGGAATTAGATATATAGAAGATGGGTGCTTAGGCCTATTGGTTGTAGTGTTATTAAACTTTAGAACAAAAATACTTACAAATGTAAAGAAAAACAAAATAAGTTTTCATACATGTTAACTCAATTAATTAACAATAAATTAACCCAATTAATAAACAATGTAATAAACTATATACCAAATTAATCTTTAGAATGTTTTCGAACAATAATATATAATATGACTTATTTAAATATTACTTTAGATTCGCAAACTTTGATTTAAAAAATGCTTGTTGAAAGAGTACCCAGGTACTCTTTGCCAGTAGGGTGTCACTTTAAAAGAGTACCCCAGGTACTCTTTGCCAGATAGATAGCCCACATACAGGGTAAAATGGTCAAACATTTGAATTATCATATTAAGGCTCGGCTCTCTACATTCAAAACGGCGAAGTGGGGTACGGTACCAATTATTTCAATGTTAAATAACCAAACCATACCTTCACTATTAAGCATATTTTTGTGTTGTTTTTGTCAAAAAACGAAAGCTGTATTTTTTTTCTTAAAGTAAAATAGATTGTGGGTGTTGATTGCTAAGGTTTTTTGCAATATCTCTTTTTGCAACTGAGTTTAAAATTAATTCAGTTTACATTTTAAGCCAATTTGCAAAACTATACCATTTTTTTATGACTTTAATTTGAATGGGCTACTGAGACAGACACTGACTTTGAGTTGGTTACACCTCATATTTATATGATATTTTACTTATGAGATAGTGTTATATGTTATATGTCACATAAAATAAATGGTCATTGAAAATAGCTTGGATAAAACCTATCTTGATCACACTTAGCCTAAAGTCACCCCTCAGATTAGGGGGAAAATGTACTAAAATCTGTGTTTCCCAGCTAACTCAGACAAAATATTTTAGTTTTAGGATATTACTAGACCTTTTGTTGAAACTATATTGTAAGATAAAGCAAGACTCTCGTACTGCATGTTAAATTTGGAAAATTTACACACCTAAGTGGATCTGATCCTAGTTACTCTACTCTCCCATTTTGATACTGTCATTCAACTACAATAGAATTCTGCATTTTTATTTTACAGAAATGTTGCAAATAATTAACAAATATTCTATTAAAATAGAACCTAGCAAAACGCTTATCAATCAATTAAAACAGTATTTCTTTACAAAATGATGGTGTTATTATACAAAACCAACGGTAAACCCACTAGGTATAAATAAATTTGATCAAATCGAGTAAATTTATACAAACAATATTTTTAATGCAATTTTTAATAATTTATATTTTTAACAACGTATATCACAGAAAATATTAAATTATTCCTGTACACATATTGTAGTACAGAGTTAATTTTATATTGTAATATTTTCAAACTTGACTTGTAGTAGGTTTGAATTAGTATACATTTTTTACAGAATCATTAACAATTAATTACGTTAAGTGTTTTAAAAAAATTCACATTTGAAATTACCTAGCATTAAAATAATAATACTGCCTAAAATATTTGAATGAATTAAGAAAAAAAATCATTAAATAAACAAGATTTATAATGCTAAATATATTAACTATAGTGACAAATAATACTGTAATAATAAATTTGATATCTGCCATTGCAACGTACAAATTCACACAGAAAAAATGTATTAAGATAGAATATATTAATATGTAACTCACCACTTGCACTAAACAGAATGAATATGTTTGGAGAGAAAATTACAATTACGAACCTACACCGGAAGAAGTTAAGATTTGAGCGCTAAAATTCCTAAGGTTTGACGCAATAATATCCTATTCTATAGCCTTGATACCAAACCGCAATAGTTCACTATGCATCCGTGGAGTGTTTAGCTATCGACACAGTGACGCCAGAAGTCTGTTAGGCTTATTAACTGTTCTCATGGTAACATTTAAAACTACTTAGATAAGGCAGGTTAATAAGCTACATTACAACAATGTTAAATGTCAGCTTATAAGCATCACTTGTCTGTACGTTATATATTTTATCCTTAAAATTTACTAACATTTACCCTAAATATTTCTTTAAGTTAAAAACTGGTTTACATAGATTTTTATGTTATAATATACTCCCAATTAATTGCGTAGCTAACCTTATTAATGTAGTTGATTCTACGCCATTCTTGTGAGGTTTTATTTACAGTGACTAGATAGAGACAGTGTGGTCAACGGACGTCTTGTTTTCTATTGGCTGCGCCATATTGTTTCCATTTTTCTGCTTACTGTAATGCTATTTAAATAGGAATTAGTTCTTTTCGTGATATTACTGCTGTTATTTCATTGTTTTTCTTGCTTTTTTGTATGGTTTTTCCTAGTTTATGATTTAATTATTAAGTTTATTAAATAGTTCAGTTGTAATTTAGTGTTAACTTAGTGAAAACTGAAATTACAGTCTACAGATAACTGGCCCTTTTAGTGGTTTTGACAGTATTAAGTACAAGTATTAAGATGACAAAATGTAAATAGTGATGTAAATCTAAAATAAAGTTTGTACGCAATTATTTTTCATTGTACGGTATATGATTGTATTTATTATTTTCACTCCTCCCATTAACCTTCTTTCTGGCAAAGAGTAGCCTACCTGGAGTACTATTTTAGCAATAATTAAGTTATATTATATATCATTGTACTCAGGAGATTCTTCAGATTTATTTGGTACTTGGTTTATTTTATTACATTATAGTCTACTTTTATCTCTTGTCACTGTAGCCTATTATTAATTGCTTGAGTGCGTGAAAACTATAACTAGGCCTACCTAATTCTTTCTGTAATAGCCTACTTACAAAATAATGTGGTAGTCCTAATATTTTTTTGTTTATAATAAATTAGGCTTCGTTGTATGCCTTTTTGGAACATATTTTGTTTGTTTTAACCTTTTAAGGTATATTTTACAATACGCCTACTCGCCATATTTTTTCTTTTCTATACGGTAGCCTACTTACTAAATAATGTGTTTACTATATTTTTGTGTAGGTCTATTTAGAATGTATTAGGCTTTATTTTATGCCTTGTCGGAAACATATTTTGTGTTTTTATGAACTTTTTACTCGTGGAAAAACTATAGGCCTACTAGTTTTTAGAATACAAAATGTGTATAAAACAACGCACAAAATTACACTTGAAGTTATTTTTGGGTAGCATAAATATATGTAGGCCTATCCTTTATAATATAGTTTAGAAACCGTAATTTTGCATTTTGAAGTAGCCTATTCATACATTTTTTAAATACGTAAACTTTTGAATTTTGCCGAAATTTAATATTTTTCTCCCAAAAATGTAATTTTGGAAAAAAATATTTTTTTAATTGTTTCTTTTAAAACAGATTTTTTACATTTTCTAATTTTGGATTTATAATTTAAAAACTTTAGGTATTTTTCAAAGGGCCATCTTTTGCCATTTCAATGGGCTAAATGTATCATAGTAGTTTTGTTCCATTTGTACCAAACTACTCAAATTAGTTTTTATAATTGTTACAAATTCAACTACACAGAAGTGTTGCTTGTACTTTTCTTATGAAGAAAAATAATAATAGTATATACTTCACTAAATTTAATTAGATTATATAGATGTTTAAATGAAAATGTGCACGAGTAGTAAAAAAGTGCCAGCCGGTATTTTCTGTATTAATTCATTTAGTGAGGAAAATATATCGAAAAAAATGGTTTATGCTTGACAATTTTTGTGACAATATATTAATCCAATTGCATAAGAACAATTTTGAAGCGGAAATTGGAGTTAAATGTGAAAAATCGTCCCTACGCTAATATAAACCCGTGTTGAGTTGGAAACAATATGGCGGCCAGCGCTCGTTGGCCACACTGTCTTTATCAAGTCACTGTAGTTTTATTAGAACAATCTGTTGGAAATATAAGTAATTTTGTGTTTTTTTTAATTTAGTTATTTTTTTTTTTTTGGTAAGGTTAACATCATGCCCATTATTTATAGATTTTTTTTTACATCGAATTTTTCACAATAGTTATTATTAGACATAGGAATATTATTAAATTGTTCCAACATACTATGGAAGGCGACCTATTTGTGACTAAAAGAAGGTTGTATGAATAGTATTGTCGGTAAACATAGGTTTAATAAAAATAAATTTTCAATTTGTATAGTATGGTCTAGAAAATGTATTTGATTTTCTAAACCTATGGTGAATTGTATTGTCTTATTAACAGAATTTAAATAGTTTAACATTAATAGAATTTACTAAAACGTATGTGTTTATTTTTTTTCATTAAAATGAATGGAGTTCTACCATTTACCATTGGTAATTAGTATAAATCGCACATTATTTTACGCTCTGATATTTTTTACGGATATAATGGTTGATTAGGTCAGATACAACTTATAAACTACACATATACAGTAGTGCAAAACAGGAACACACACACACAATTTTCACTTTATAAACATAAATACTTTTACTGTACTTTACAACAAACTACGAATATTCTACATACATCGATGTTTACGATTCGATACATTGAATTAATTCGATGTATTCGTTGAATAGATGAAAAAAAACCTAAAGTTTTAACCTACAGTCTCTAGAAGCATTATGTTTCCATTTTGTAAATATATATAAGTTAGTAACATCAATTAAGTTGTTTTGCATAGCAGAAGTTAAAGCATTAACAAAGTTGCTTAGGTTGTTACCACTACTCTATTTCCGGTTCGCTGTCTGCAACATCGTTACATGTTTTATCATACATTATATTAACCTGTCCGACGTAAATTCCATTCGAACACCCATATACAACATTTTCGAACGAACCGTACATAGGAGTTAATAGCCTATGGGACGGATCCGCAACGCATCTCAGATGTAGTCCATTAAGAGCCCTCCATGTAGAACATAAACTGTTATGTTAGCTAATTAAATGTGTTTAGGTGTATTATAAGTGAACATTTAAATAAACAAAATAGATTTTTAAAGTATTTATAGACTTTTATATAGGATTCATATCCATGTTGAAGAGCTTTTATGATATAATTATTATAGGCTGAGCATATGTAAGGTAAGGTATATCTACCAAAAGGACCCTTTATATTTATTTGTAATAACTTACATAAACAATAAGAGGCCAGTTTTTATGAAAATGAAATTACTAGTTCAAAGTATATAAGTTACTGCAGAGCTTCCGTCCCAGATCGCTTCGCTATCCAGCCCTCAATTTAGAGATCTCTAATGCAGGGTGATGCATGTTCAGTAGCTATTAAAACAGAGGCAATTAGACTGGGAAAAGTTCGTAGGAGTAGCTGTGACCTGGATCCTGACGCATATGTTTCAGTTTTAAAAATGTTCGAACACCCTATAAGATAAGCGAAGTTAAGTTAGGTTATAGTTTGATTTTCTCAAATGTTTAGTAAAAATCACATTTTTATTTAAATATTAAGTTTTATAAAAACTAAATTATTGATGAAACTTTCAGTTCGAGAACGAGAATGCTACGAGAACGTGACGAGAACTCTACGGAAACGTGACGAGAAAACGACGAGAACGTGACGGGAACGCTACGAGAACGTGACCTAGACGTTACGAGAACGTGACGGAGACGTTACGAGAACGTTACGAGAGCGGAAGAGAGACCGTTCAAGTCAGCAACGCAGCCCAGATGTAGTCCTATAAGAGCCCACTCAATGTAACATCACTCATACCAAGATAATTTGATTGGTTATGCAACCCGCACAACATCGACGTACCTACCATTCACGAAGTTTGGTTGTCCCAGGACCAACCGTTCGGGAGATACGAGGTTCCTATACATTACATCGTTATAGTTTCCCGACGGCAGCGCGTTCTGGTAGAGGATATTCGAACTATCGCCGCGAGCAACTCGGATAACGATTTCGATTAGGTCAGGATCGGGTTATAAGACATTTTATATAGGTAATTTGGGGTACAGCAAAGCCTAAGGTTAAGTTCAGTCAAGTCCGGGTTTTAGTTCGGGTAAGTTCGGCAGAAACAGTTATATAATGTATTTTACACTATATTACAAGTTTACAGCGAAGCCTTACGTTCGGTTGGGCTCGGGTAAGATCGGTAGAAACAGTTATATAATGTATTTTACACTATATTACAAGGGTTTAAGTTCGGTCAAGTCCGGGTTTTAGTTCGGGTAAGATCGGTAGAAACAGTTATATAATGTATTTTTAATTATATTACAAGGGTTTAAGTTTGGGAAAGATCGGTAGAAACAGTTATATAATATATTTTACATTATATTGTAAGGGTACAGCGAAGCCTTACGTTCGGTTGGACTCGGGTAAGATCGGTAGAAACAGTTATATATATATAATGTATTTTGCATTTTATTACAAGGGTACAGTGAAGCCTTACGTTCGGTTGGACTCGTGTAAGATCGGCGGAAACAGTTGTATAATGTATTTTACATTATATTACAAGTATCACTTGTATCATACAAGGTTAATGACGTCTGTTAAACTTATATACTCGGCTGAAACATCCTATACTAAGAGAGTCGGCGTGGCTCAATCGGTTACGTCGTGGATTTTGGCTCAGGTGGTAGCCGGTTCGAATCTCAGGGGGTCCCATACTTTTTAAAAGAAAATAATTACCCCATAAAAATTGCGTCTTAAAAAAAAGATGAGTCGTCAAAACTCAGTGCAAAAACCAAGGAGTCGCAAGTTGGTGCATATTACGTCATCAAAAAGTATATTGCGTCGTCATCTTTCGCATCTCGGTGCAAAAATCGTAGTCCCATAAGAGACCAAGTTTTGGATATCCTCCCGGGATGTCTACTTTAGAATAACTTTGGTGTAAGTCAAGAAATTGCATTCCTTATTAGCTCTTTTATTTAGTGTGATAGTGGTGTAAGTCAATAGTACAATAATTAACCGCTAGGAGTAGGACTAAATTTGTCAACTTAACTAAACAGCTGACTAGTTGAGAATGACAGTGGTGTAAGTCAGTTGCTAGGGCAACTAATAAATTGATTCTTTATTAATGACTGTGCTTACTCGGCTTACTGTAAACATTGTTTTACAACTTAATTTGTTTTAGAAACTATTTATATCTTAAAATACTATAGTAGTTTTATAGTTATATTTATTTAATATGTTTGAACATTTTTGTTTAAGTGCTATACCACAAACATGAAAAAAAAGTATTTTGAGCGTGTTTGTATGTATGTTTGAATTTTGGTTACTGTAATAATTGATTTATAGCTATTTTATGTGTTTTGATTCGTTATAGATTTTGTCTTGACATTTAATATCTGAATATACAATTATACTTATTTAATTTGTTGAACAAAGTTGTAGACTGATAATATATTTTTTACCGTTGACTGAAAACAATATTACAATAGAATCTAGATCTAATCCTAGTAACCGATTTGAACCTTGGAGCAGTGATTCTGAGTTTGAAGACAATCCTGCCAAAGATCCAGATCATAATGTAAATCAGTCAACCCTTGAACCCCTTGAAAGAAGTATTATCAATTATTCGTCCACATCAGATTCAGAGGATTTTGAGCCAGACAATAATTATTATCAAAATATCCATAAATCTATTGGACCTACCAATAAAAATAAATCCATATATCTTAGTAATCATAAACAAATAAACGGTACCAGGAACTGGCACATACTTTCTCACAAACATATTTAAATTATTAAACAGATTCACGGTGACTTGTAGCGTGGGGTAGGAGAGGTGATTTTTTATTTAAGTTGGACATTAACTAATAAATATTATTATCTAGAGAGAAAACTATTCGATCGATATCGAACAAATTTGCACCAAACACGTCAATTAGGTCTTTATAGATGCACGAAAAAAGGTTTTGAAAAATTTTGAAAAACAACCCCCTTTATGGCCAAAAGCTCCAATAATCAGTTTTTATTATTATTATTAGCTAAACGAGAATTTTTAGAAAGATGCGGTTTTTTGCATATGGTAGGGCACATTAGAGGCTACAAATAAGCCAAATTTTATCAAAATCGTTAGAGCCGTTTTTTTATAAAAAAAATAATAACTGATTTTTTGGGGGTTTTTTGGCCAAAAAGGGTTTTTTTTTCAAAATTTGTCAAAACTCTTTTTCGTGCATCTATACAGGCCTACTTGACATTTCTGGTGCAAATTTGGTTGAAATCGATTAAATAGTTTTCTCTCCAGCTTTGTATACATACAGACATACATATAGACATACAGGCAGACATTTTGTAAAAACCACTTTTTTTTACTCAGGGGGTCCCAAAACGGATATTTCCACAAAAATCTCAACATCGATTTTTTTTTGCGATCACTATACTTTCTCTATACTATAGTATAGTGAGAAAGTAATAGTAGCTAAGCGACTGAGAAATTCTGGCCAATGATATTTCAACAAAAAAGGAAAAATTGTTTATGAGAAAAAATATTCAGATGTAACGTGCAATTGTAAACTAAATTGTAATAACAATTTTTCAAAAGGTGGACGTAAATCTATGTTGATTTACAAAAATATGCTTGAATTTTGTTATTGCATTTTCTGTGAGTAGGCCTACCATATATTATCTTTTTTCCAAACTATCCGATGGTTGGTATTATTATTTATACTATTTATTTAAGTTCAACTATTAAGGGTTACTTTTGGGAAATTTTCTCCTCTGAATTTCTAAAACCTTGGCCGTATTGAATTTTTTTAAATAAAATTGTGATTTTTGTTGAAAAAGCAAAAAAAAAAAAAATAATTCTGACTATTATTTTGTCAACAGTATCAATATTATGAAAAACTTATACCATATTTATCGATAAAATATAATTGGACAATGTATACGAAATTTTAAGTTTTTTCAAAATCTAAGATTTTAGTTTTTTTCTATTTTTGATATTTTAAAATTTGAAAAAAAAATTAAAATTTTTTTCCATAAACTTAATAAAACGACGAAGAGAATGAGTCCAAAATCAACTTTTTACAATAAAAACCCTGCTTAACCGATTTTTTTGAATTTGACCTCATATTTGTCAAAAAACTTAAAAATTGCAAAATCAAATTACTTTTTTTACGAAAAAAATTTAGTTCATTTTTGTCATTGAAAGACACACTTTCTCCAAAAAATTTTTAAATTAATGTATTTTTGACCGAGAAAAAAAATAATTTCGTAAAAATTGTATATCCATTTATCTCCAGATTTTGAGGCTATGTCAAAAAAATTTATTTATGAAAGTTTCTTATTTTTTTAATATTCTACAGTTTGGCACTAAGAAATATTTTTTTGGGGTCAGTTAATTTATTTTATAAAACTTTTATAAAATGTTAGATACATTTTGCTTACCTTTTAGTACAAGTTCAAAATGTTTTATAAAAGAGAATCACTTTTCAAATCTTTTATAATAGATTGATACTATCTTTTATAAAAAAAAAAATTTATAAAATATTTTACAGTATAATGCGGGCCTTTAATCAGTTCGCAATGTCCAGGACATTAATTTTGTCACAGAATTATAACCCTTCAAAAAACAAAGTACCTCAAATTATAACTTACCATTCTAAAATACAGTATTATTTGGATGTAACTCCCTCGACAATATGGGGTATTTTTAGCTACAATCACAATAATTTTTGTTGAAAATTACCGCCATCTTAGTATTTTTGTAACAAAAAGCTAACCCTTAAGTATCCCAAAAATTTGTTCTCGAGTTTGTATAAAAGGTTTCTAAAATTTGACATTTAATTTGTTTGAAAGACAAAATTACAATAAAATCAACTGTTTAAAAAAAAGCACTTGCCTATACTTTTATTATAGGTACGAATATAATAACATTATAAATATTATTATTTATGAAATACTGAAATACTGTAGTTTAATCAGGTAGTTGGTTTAAAAGTTGCAGCATTCATCTAGATCTTGATTGTGATCCTCCTAAGTTAGTTACTCTATAGTCTATACTGTCTATACTCTTTACTTTCATTAGTTTAATTTACATTTCACGTTTTACAGAATTGCCGAGCAATAATAAAATTATTGTTGTTTGCTGTCTTGCTGTTAACGTTAGTGTTGTTGTTTAGGTTAATATTTTGCTATTTGTTTCGTAAGTTTTAAAGTATTTTACTTTTCTATGTTTATAAAAATCCTAAATTTGAAATTTTGGTTATTTTTCATACAGGTTCAATAAATATTTATAAACTGCATTATTAGTTTATGCGAGAGTAAGATTAATAGTTGAACGTTTATAATACAAGTTAGGTTATCGATGTTATATGTTGCTACCAACTCCAAATTGCATACACTAGATAAATATAATTAAACTTTTGTATTATAATTTTGGATAAAATTTACAATTCGCGTCCTCAGAATATTGCGGCAGAGGAGTCTATGAACAAGGAAATGATATAGATTGTAATCAATATTTAATTCCAAGCTGTAAGTTAAATGTCTTAATCGGCGAAGGTTTACATTGTGACCCCTTGCCAAATTTTGGCAGAGGTGCCAACTTACATGCAAGAAAATTCTCTAATACGTAATTATAATGTTCAATTCTATTTCTAAATTTCTTAAATAAATGAAAACAGAAAATATAATTTTTGAAATTTATTGTAATTAGCCTACAGTAATACCTCGGTTATCCAAACTTGGGGTCAGTAGAAACCTGGGTTATCCGAAAAACCTCTGAAAATCGGAAATAAAAAATAATAGCCGTATTGTATGTGTACTGTAATCAAAATTAGAACCTTTTTCTTCAAATTAAACATCTAGGCCTATTAGAAATTAAGTAAGTAGCGGCTTTATAAAAGTAGTGCTAAGTTAATGTCAAACTTTGAATTCAGTTTTCTCAGATCTCAAAAACTGCTAGAAGTCCCCCTTTCCTTTGATGTCGGGCCGCCTATTTTCTTCCACCTCAGAATTAAATCGCGAAATAAACAAATTAGGCTATTTCTTTTCACACGTTTATTTATGCACACAAAGTAACTGAAACTCTATTTTGGCGCAACTTTACTATTCAACTCTAGACTAACCTATGGCAACAGAAATGCAAAAATAATAATAAAAAAATACCTAAAAGGTTCTAACCTAACCTATTTAGTCACAGTATGTTTACCTGTATTCAACATTTAACAGTAGGCCTAGAATGTAAAACAACATCGTTGTCTGCAAAAATATTAGGCTAGAGTCGACGTTTTACACACTAAAAGTAGATTGGAATGGGGGAAAATGTAATCTCCGGATGGTCCCGTCAAAGTCGGTAGAGGGGGTTTTACCATAGCAACACTGCTAACTTTTCCACCCCTCCTAAGACCGTGACTCACGCATCAGTCACTAGTGCATTCAAGTGCTTTTTTATTTCCATTACGAATGTATTTTTGTGCTATACCGTAGGTATTTCTTAGGAAAATATCTGGACCAGAAATTAAAAAATATGTTAACTCACCCGATTTGTCACGAAGGTTTCAAAAAATCCTCTTGAGGTTACATAATCACTTATAGTCAGAATAAACACTTTAATTTAAAGAAAAATACTTATATTTTAAGGAAAAAAATTTCAAAAACACTGGTCACTTTTTATTTTTTTTATATAACAATAAGAAAAGAGTACTTTTTACACTATTTACAAACGGCTCGTATGTTTTTTGTCTAGTTCACTGTACATTCAAGCTGGCAAAAGAAATGCCAATGAATTTCATAATACCTCTAGTAGTTAAGTTGGGCTCTGGTAACACTTTTATAATGTCTTCTGGGCTGACTTTATCACTGTCTTCTTTATCAGGCCAGATAAAACCACCGGCTGACTGTCTTGTGAACTTGATTTTAAACCCGTCTTGTACTAGTTCAAGTATCTGTCCAACAAAGTGTTTTTTGGTCTTTTTTAGGGCATACTGGACAATAACCCAAGACGATACTTTAGGTACAACTTCTTCTGGTTCTTCATCACTTACATGACCAATTGAAACATCCATAAAAGATTCCGTATCGGAAAAGTCAACATCGGGATCAGAATCTGATGTGCTGCTGTCTAAAGTAATCTTAGTTTTTTTGGCTGGAGTTTTAGTTGTGGATGTACCACTAGTACTAGGCGTAGAACTTGTGCCAGTTTTAGTAGGCTCTTGAATTACTGTCTTCAATTCTCCGAAGCTAATACTTTTCCCTGCTTTTACGGGTAACTTTTTCTTTCTTGTTACTTTGGTCTTTGGGCCCTGTTGCATTTTGCTCAGCATTTCAATCACAACATTTTGCATTGAGGCACTAGAGTTTTCAGGTGTAGGGTTGCAACCGTCCGATCGTTCATTTTTGTCTGCAGATACTGGTACAGCACTTACTGGAATGGTCGGGGCAGGATTAGGCAGTTTCTTTAACACTCGATTCGGACTGAACGGTTTAATACCAGTTGCAGCAAAACCTGACAGTATATTTTTGACCTTGTTCTTTTCAATTTCAAGCATAAGTTTTTTCAGAAGCTTTGGAAAAGTCTCTTTTGGAAGAGATTCTATATTTCTTCCTGCTGTGATTCGCCACTGCTCGAAAATGCTGCGCCAAATTTTCTTCATAGGTCCGTAAAAGGCAACGTCCAGTGGCTGAGTTAAGTGTGTGGTGTTTGCAGGCAGACAAACAAACAATATGTTGTTGTTTTTACACTTTTTCAATACTTCTGTTTAGAAATGTGAAGATAGATTGTCTCCAATAACTAGTTTTGGCCCATCCCTAAATCAGCTGTTCAAAGTAGCCCCATTTTAGCCACATTTGGACATGGTAAACAAAAAAAATAAATTTCTCACTCCTTGGTTTTGATCCTAAAACAGTAAAATTTGCTGGAATTTGTTAAGAAATGTACACTCTTTCACATGACATCAATAACATATTAAGTAACCTAATGTCAAATCGTGCACAGATGTAATTTGTAGCATAACAAAATTTTAACAAAAAACACTTTATATTTTTATTTTTTAATATATATTACAAAGTATCAGATTGCATTGCAATAGCATAAATTTGGTTGTTATACCAACAATGATGTTATGGTAACAAAATTGTGCTTCTACAATTATAGCACTGTCAAAAATGTGTATTTATAATTTTACCAATTTTTGTTCAAAGTAGCCCTCATGATGTTCAAAGTAGCCCAATTCCACGGTACCGATTAACAATAAGCGCAAGCATGTATGTGATTACTTTCGCTGAGAAAAAGGAAGTTTATTGAAAACTATTGCGGCTAATTACGGAAAATTGGTGTTTCTACCGTTTCAGATTAAGGGTGAAGTCTAAAGCCTACGATAGTACATGTGATATTGCTATTTTATGTTGCTTTAAGATTTGTTGAACAATGTAGTGAGTCAAATCCGGCTAATGTCATTCTAATGAAAAGATGGCCGGACATAGCTGCTTGAAAACGTTTGGAAAGATGCAAGAAACAAACAAAAATTGTTGAGTTTTTGAATGAGTAATTAATTCATATGCTACGAACTATTAAGTACAGTATACTGTATGTTGATGTACCGTAATCTTAAAAATGTAATTTTATCTTAAATAAAGAACATAAGTGTAGCCTACAAAGAGATTTTAGAATTCGTTTAACCTTCAAAACTGTAGTAATAGTGTTCATGGCTTAACCGAAAAAATTGTCATCAAAACGACTTCCCGGGCTTTTGTTCGGTTAACCGGGGATTTACTGTATTTATAAACAGAAAATACAACGCTTTAAAATCAATTCGTATCTTCTCTTATTTTTTAACTTCTTTAATATAAAAGTCTAAAGAAATATTAGACGTATCGGCAAAAGTATAGAATCACACTCAAGTTGTTAGTTTCGAGGACCTTTTATTTAGAAAAAAGGTAGTCTTACCAACCTTAGCACATTCTACTTCTACTATTGATTGATGAATGCTGGTAAACATACTGCGACTAAAGACTATTATGTTAGAACTTCAAGCTATTTTTTAATGCTTGCATTTCAGTTATACGAAACAACTTAATTGATGTTAGCAACTTATATATGTTAATAATTTGGAAACATCTGTGACTAGAAACTTAGAATTTCAGGCTATTTGTTTTATGATTTCATTTTTAAATCCTTAAGTTAACAACCTAACTTTAAATCAGCTGGTGTGTGGATGCATTCTTTCGCCTTAATATTTACAAAGTTTAATAGAACATGGTAAAAATCCTTTAAATGTATTTGCATTGTGCATACGTGCGTAAAAGGACACAATTGTATTACTACACTATTTCATTTGCCTTTTTACACTTTTCAAAACGCTTATTAATCCTACAAACTTGAATGCAACAAATTGTAAATAGGGATGTTGTGATATTATCGATATTAGTAAATATCAATATTTTTGATTTGATATTTCCGATATTATATCGATATTATCGCAATATCGGAAGAATAATGTCAATAACGGATTTCAATATTTTTTGTCTATACTGTAGCATTTACGTTCTTTTGTACAACAGAATTGCAACTCCTAAAATAAAAATATAAGGCACTTCTTACTCAACCTAGGCTACAGAATATGGGTGAACCTATACAGAACCTATAGGTGATTACAGAATGTTTTTCAGTTTCTAAACATATCTATTTAACCTACCTTAATATGAACTTAAAACACGCTTAATCATAAAGTAACCAACTGTCTACAACATAAACTAACTTATAGTCGTGAACTTAGACTTACCTCCCGCTAGTATTTGAGTTTGACGTGTAGTTTCAGAATACAAGCAAAATTTAACATAACCTCTGGTCAGACGTAAGTAAACAATTACCAGTATTTCCGAACTTAAACTGTATTGTTTAGAGTTTTCTTTTTTCCTAATTTCTATAATATTTGATTCCCGCTAAAACGATTGAGTTTTTAGAGTTAAGTTAGTTTGTCGTGTGTTTTAGAATACAAGCTAAATACATCATAACCACTGGTCAGATGTAGTAAACAATTAGGCCTACCATATTATTATATTTTACATGTTTTAAAAAATAATATCAATATCATTTAATAAATTAATAATAAAATATTATTACCTTTTATGTACGTCAAGTGATCCACTTATGTGAAAAAACACACTACCGCGGTTTCAG
>JAGFPH010000513.1:44118-60906 GCA_018207615.1 Philaenus spumarius
CTGAAACCGCGGTAGTGTGTTTTTTCACATAAGTGGATCACTTGACGGACATAAAAGGTAATATTTTATTATTAATTTATTATATATCAGTGATTCGGGACCTTTCCACAATGCAATATCATTTGATTTGATATTGCCTATATATCGATATTTTGTTTTGATAATATCGTGATATTGATATTAGAGCTTGATATCGATATCAATATTGAATATCAGAAGCTTCCCGATATCGCAACAACCCTAATTGTAAAAAAAATAACCCTTTTAAAATAACCTTATCTCAGTTTTTACAGGTTAGGCTACTACTTACTGTCATTACTCTGCAATTTCAATGTGTTTAACTTAACAACTGTCACTACTGCTTTTACAAGTGACTAACTATAAATTTATGACAAAAACAGACTTAATGAATTGTCATATAACTTATTGGCATTCATGTAACAGCAAAATATAAATTTCCCTTTTACGGAAGACACTAAAACCTACTAATGAAAAGTAAAAGTAATTACCGTCGGTATAATTTCAATACATAACATCACCTGATTTCATTTGAACTTATAAACGATTTCATTATAAAAGTATATTAAAAATTCATCAAATATAAAAATTAATAATGTTTATTGTAGGCTTACAAATATTAGGAGTTTATTACATGACTTTTTTTCGTATCGCAGTTATTGGCTGGGCTTGGAGTTTGTTTCTTGAGGTATATGAAGTAAACAGAATTGTTGGTGTTGTTTGTGATTTCAGTATTACAGGAATAATTGCTGCCTGGTATTTTTTTGCTGAATAATGGCTGATGATGAAACTGAATATTTACAGCCAGTTTTTGACTCATTTCCACTGGAGAGATTTAGACCAATCAGAACCTTATGGTTTGCTGGTTTTCAATTGTTTTTAGTGGTAAGTATTTCAAACTATTGTTTTGATAGCTTATTTTTGTTACATTGTTTTACTAAAAGTTGTGTTAGACTATGAGACATAAATTGTATATTATTTAGTTTTCTTGACCCTTGTACGTTGGTTTAGCTTGATTTTTGTGTACACAGTTCTTGTTTTAAGGTTATTAATGCCTTTGGCTAAATATTCTATGAGGCATCTTCCACTCTCAAAAAATTAGTTTGAAATCAAACAAAACACCTGTTTACGATGAATGTAGACATACCTGTCACTGTACCTTTCTTTTATTTCCCCATGCAAGTAAATTCATGCAATGAAATTTGCTTATAATGGTAAACCTAATGATGACATATACATGGTGTATCAGAGCGGGTGGCCGGCTTGTATAGCATTTAAACGAGAATACTTAGATATTTAGACTGATAACCCCCTATTTTGACCTTAAGGAATTCAGGAAAAATGTTTTCAACCCTCTAAAATGCCCCAAAAGGGTATTTTGGGGGGTGGGGGTTGGTATTCTCGTTTCAATGCTATACAAGCCGGCCACCCGCTCTGATACACCCTGTATACAGACCAAGAGGTAGAAAAGGAATAAAACCAGCAGATGAACACTCTCTCCTTTCGCCAATACACCTTATTACTTGTGGCCACTCGCTGCATTAACTGTACCATTCTAGCATTGAAGAAGTCGACATGCCATGCAACTTAATTACCCGGGTGTTGTGGTTGAAATATATTACTGCTGCTTTCATAATTGGTGGCTTGATTTTTCTTTCAAAGAGTTACGCTTGTTACTCGCAGGTCAACTTACAGTAGTAGTTCAGGACAGTGGAATGGCCCATTAAAGCACCTTATAAAAAAATCACCTCTTTTGACTCCCATTTTAGTAATTTTTTGAATGGAAATTTTGAAGTTCCTGTTTATTACTGAAAACTAAGCACTAGGGCAATATTTTAAAGATTAAGACAGTTAGCATCAGTGGTGGCGCGTCCACTAGGCAAACTAGGCGGCCGCCTAGGGCGGCAAAAAGAGGAACAAATTTAAAAAAATTGATTTTTTGTTTTAAGTTTTAACCTAATAAAACAGATTTGTGTTGCTTTAAAACTCAATTTTAATCGTAATAAAACTTTATGAATATTAGCTTGATTTAAGTTTTACTGGTCAACTTACAGATTCATTCTGTATGAGAGATGTGAGTGACAGACGACACTCGACAGTGTCGGTTGTGCGCTGAGGAAGGTGAAGAGGCGTGGGTCGTTAGTGCGCTGTGTGCGGGGAGTGGAGAGGGGGCGCGGCCGCGTACTCTCTGAGTAGCCGTGTGACCTTGAATGAAAGTTTCATGTCTCTACATGAATCGGTGTTGTTGCCATCCCTGCTCTGCTCTTAACAAAAGACGACAGTTGTGTTGTGACAGGTGATCAGATCAGTCAAGATTTGGCGGTTTGTTGTTACACTGTGACTGTGCTGTGTAGTGTGTTGTCTATATAATTTCAATAATACCTTATCTAAGGTAGATTAATTAATTAGTAAACACCCTCCTTTTCCCTAAATTTAAAAGTTTGATCTCATACAGTCTTGTGTCGGATGTGTCCTTCAATGTACAAAGTGGAAAAACTGTATACAACTTGATATAGGTAAGTGAAGTAGGTAATAAAAGAGTAAGTTTAATTCTCGTCCTCGTTCAATTTACAGGGAACATAATTTATAGATTTTTGTATTATTATTATTATTGACTTAGGCTATATGTGTCAATGTATTATTCATAGTTGTTGCTTGTTAAGTCCATTAACCCTCCATGAGATGCATTGGTTAAGAAAGATAGTTAAATTCACTTTCAATTTAATGGTAAATAAAAGAAAATTACATTAAAATAAAATCGTGACTTTGTAAGCCACCAAAAAATAAAAGTCGTATAAACATAATAGTTTATAATGTTTGTTAATCGCCATTCTGAATATTGATATATATTAATAAATATATTAACTTACCGTCTGCAATATTCTTGTATTATCGTCGTTTAAATGACGGCCGTTTCGGCTATTCATCCATTTTCAAGTACTTGTTCAGGTTTCCCTTCGTCAATCACAAACACTTAACACCTAGTTACATATAAAAACACAAAACATTTACACGCACTTAACATTAAACACACGAACTCAATACACGACTGTCTTTCATGATGTCCCTGTACATACTGCGGATATATCTTCGGGAGGGGGTAGTGCCTTTGTTAAAACAGTATCGTACAGCGCAATCGAATTAAAGTTTCATTTTTCGTTCAGTAAAATGTTGTTATTCACTTTATAGTTCTTATAAATTTCAAATTGTTCCAAAGCATTCATAAACTTTCCCTTTTTGCATTGGTGTAATATTTTTTAGGTTTCATTTATGCAGGAATAACTATGGTCGTTTTGGATTAAATTTTCGGCAAATTTTGATTCAGTTCTTGTGAGGTTCGCATATCGTTTGGATGAAGGGAGATGTTCTTTGAACCTTTTCTTAAATGACTTTCCTGTTTGTCCTATATATATTTTAGGACAATCGTTGCAAGAAAGTTAGTATATTCCCGTGCCTTCAAATTTGTCTGTCAATTTGTTTTTGTTGTTCAAATAACCCTGCAAACTATTTTTTGGTTTTATATGCAACCCTGAAACCATGTTTGTTAATGATATTACTAATTTTGTGTTCAAGAGGTTTGCAAAAATTAAACACTAAAAATTTGTCCTTCTTACGTTGGGATAGTTCTTTTATTTTACATTTCCTATTCTGTTTTCTGATTAGTTTATCCACAATTGAACTGTTGTATTTATTTTGGGTAGCAATGTACTTTATTGTCTGAAGTTCATCCTGATAGTCTGTCTCTGACATGGGAGTGTTCCTTAATCTATGAATAAAACTATTTTAAGCTGCCATCTTATGTGATGTCGGGTGATCGGATGAAGCATGGATTGTGTGATCGGTCTGAGTAGGCTTTCTATATATTTTGAAAAGGTGTTTACCATTTAATCGGGTTATTGTAAGGTCAAGATAATTAATGCTGTTATTAATTTCTATTTCAGATGTGAATTTTAAGGAGGGATGTATGTTGTTTAGATATGTACAAAAATTACTGATTTGTCTAACGGTGCCCTGATATAAAACGATTATGTCGTCGACATATCATATGTTCTTAAGATGCTTGTTTTCAGGTGTTAATATATTCTGGTTTTCAATATGGTTTAACAATATTTCAGCCATTATACTTGATAATGGACACCCCATAACCAATCCATGGTTTTGGCTATAGTACTGGTCATTGAATTTGAAGTAATTCTATGATAAACATACTTTTAGTAAATTACGTAACTCAACTATTTTCTCAGTGGTCATGATATTATTATCCTTCAAGTGTTTTATTAATATGGAGATTGTTTCTTTCACTGGCACATTGGTATATAAATTGGTAATGTCGAAAGAGACTAATATTGAGCCGGGTTTTATGTTTGTGTTTTTTATTTTGGAAATTAAATCTTGGGTGTTTTTTAAACTATAGTCGTTTTTGAATTTCAATGTATTTCCTAATTATTCTGTCCAAAGTTTTTGATAACCGGTATAACCGGTTGTGAAATTGACACGCGGTCTGATAGGAAGTTCAGGTTTATGTATTTTGGGTAGAGCTGTTAAGATGGGAGCATATGGATTAATCATTTTGTTGAAAACTGTCAGATTTATTCAGTAAGTGTTTACTTGCGTTTATAGCAGTTTTTATTTCTTGGTTGAAAGAGTTAGTGGGGTCAGATTTTAAAGAGGTTATGCTGTTTTGTGCGAAGAAATCCAGTCTTGTTTATGTACTCACATCTGTTCACGATGACAGTTGTATTTCCTTTGTCAGCCTTTGTTATGATTAAATTATCTCTTTTTGCTATATTACGGATAGACGAGGCAACTATATGTTCACGTTGTTTATTTAGTCGATTGGGATTATTTGACATATGTTTGATGGCTGTATTGATTTTGTCATTGATAAGTATTCTAGTTGAGTTCTGTTTATCTATTGGCATTGTTTGTACTGTGGCTTCTGTGTCAATAAGAATGTTCTTCCAATTGTTTTGTTTGTCACAAATATTATGTTTGAGACCCTTTTGCAATAAATCCAATTCTTGTTTGTTGAAGTCAGTTTTCGTTAAATTCATTACTCGGGGATAGAATTTATGTTTGCATGAATGAACCGGTGTTTGTTTCTGTTTCTGAATCGTCAAGTCGTGCAATTTTTTACGTATGGTATTGATTTTGTCCTTAATAATAGGTTTCAATTGTCAATCGATTTATGGTATTGATTTTGTCCATAATAGGTTTCAATGTCAATCGATTTCAAGCAATAATAGCGTAAATTCAGCGTTATGTAATACTTCGGACAACTCCAAATGAGTTTTATAAAGTGTCAAGTACAGTATTTCCTTTTTAACGTACAAGCTCTTAATTTCATTTTTTATCCAAAAACGTTCTGCCATGTGTTTTGTTTTTTCAGCAGATTTAGACTTACAGTTAATCCTAATATGTGCATACTTTGGTATAATATCCTCGTCGATGCATTTTTTATTGAATTTAATGTTTTGTATTGTTTTGTTCAACTTCAATTTTGTATTCATGTATTTATAGGCGAGGTCAGCTTGACTTGCTAATACGTTATAATGTTTGTTAATCGCCATTCCGAATATTGATATATATTAATAAGTATATTAACTTACCGTCTGCAATATTCTTGTATTATCGTCGTTTAAACGACGGCCGTTTCGGCTACTCAGCCATTTTCAAGTAAGAGTTCAGGTTTCCCTTCGTCAATCACAAACACTTAACACCTAGTTACATATAAAAACACAAAACATTTACACTCACTTAACATTAAACACACGAACTCAATACACGACTGTCTTTCATGATGTCCCTGTACATACTGCGGATATATCTTTGGGAGGGGGTAGTGTCTTTGTTAAAACAGTATCGTACAGCGCATTCGAATTAAAGTTTAATTTTTCGTTCAGTAAAATGTTGTTATTCACTTTATAGTTCTTATAAATTTCAAATTGTTCCAAAGCATTCATAAACTTTCCCTTTTTGCAGTGGTGTAATATTTTTAAGGTTTCATTTATGCCGGAATAACTATGGTCGTTTTGGATTAAATGTTCGGCAAATTT
This sequence comes from Philaenus spumarius, assembly GCA_018207615.1. NCBI lineage: Eukaryota > Metazoa > Arthropoda > Insecta > Hemiptera > Aphrophoridae > Philaenus > Philaenus spumarius. The sequence goes on from JAGFPH010000513.1 coordinate 50,193, forward strand.
TGATTCAGTTCTTGTGAGGTTCACATATTGTTTGGATCTATAATTCTTGATTGCACTCCAGACGTCAGCCATACAGAACAAATGACTGTGATTTTAAGATTTGTGGCTATCACGGAAACTACAAGTGAAATTCGAGAACACTTTTTAGGTTTCATACCCTTGACTGAGACAACTAGTGCTAGTTTAACTGAAGAAATTGTTGAAAAGTTGAAAGAACTCGAACTTTGAATCGACGATTTACGCGGTCAAGGCTATGATAACGGAAGTAATATGAAAGGCAAACACTCCGGAGTACAAAAGAGAATCAAAGAGATTAACCCGAGAGCATTTTATGTGCTTTGTAGCTCACATTTATTGAATCTTGTTGTTAATGATGCAGCGCATTGTTGCTTGGAGGCTACGAAGTTCTTTGCTTTAGTTCAATAAGTTTATGTTTATTTTTCTGCTTCAACACAACGTTGGAATACTCTAAAAAAACATGTAACTAAATTGACGCTTAAGCCCCTTAGTGAAACTAGATGGGAAAGTCGAATAGATGCTCTCGTACCTCTTCGATATCAACTGGGTGATGTTCATAACGCTTTAATGGACATTTATGAAGATCGCTCCTTAAATGGACCAACAGGTAACAACTCGCGAGTGCAAGCTTTAGGTCTGGCAAAAAACATTGAAAAATACAATTTTGTTGCAAGTGTAGTATTATGGCACAGTATACTTTTTGAAATCAACATAAGTAAGCAGTTACAATCCAAACAATTCGATTTGGCTGCTGCCAAAGATCAACTAAGCAAAACTAAATCGTACTTACAAAAGTTACGTTGCGATGATGGCTTTGGAAGTATTCTAGTTGACGCCAGAGGAGTGGCAGAAGAGCTAAATATTCAACCAACATTTGAAACAGAAACCCTGCCAACTCAGTTGAAAAAGAAGAAAAAACAGTTTTATTACGAAACGGATGATGAACCTTTGGTATCCCTTCAAGAACATTTCAAAGTCTCTTCTCTGGATGAAAGATTTCAACAGTTAAAAGAGGTTACTTCTATATTCGGATTTCTCTACAACATATCTAAGGTGAATGCCGCAACAACAAAGTCCCTGATGGACGATTGTATGAATCTAGAACATTTCCTCTCAAACAATGAGGCTAAAGATATTGAAGGCCACGAACTTTGCAATGAAGTTCAAGCCATTGCCAGGAGAGTACCCAAGAACGCAAATCCACAAGATGTCCTTAACTTCATCATAAACAATGACCTTAAAGATTGTGCCCCAAATTTGTCCGTCGCTTTACGGATTTTGCTGACTCTGCCTGTGTCTGTTGCTAGTGGTGAGCGTAGTTTTTCAAAATTAAAATAAATTAAAACTTATATTCGATCTACCATGACGCAAGAAAGGCTTCAAGGACTGGCCACTCTATCAATTGAACAAGACTTGGCAAAAAACATCGACTTGAACGAACTGGTGACTTCTTTCACAAAGATGAAATTAAGAAAAATTAAATTGTAAAATGTAGACCTTTTCTCTGTTAACTTTTCCCTATAATCTATGTAAACTTTTGGAATTAAAGTTATTTCTTCTGCAAAATGATCGGTTTTTATTTTTATTTGATAAGTTCCTATTATGTACCTAATGAAATAAATACTCTGACACTAAGGGTTTCGCGTATAAATATCTATCATAATTATAGTAGTACTAGTAGCCACACAGGTTAGATTTTCCTCATTAAGTATTCTGTATATTGTTTGTATTTGTATATGTAATTTGTGATTGTGTGTGTAAATTAATGTAAAAGTCTCATTAAGTGCAAAAACAAAAAAAATGCGTAAGAAGTGGTAATTTCGGGTAAGGGGTTCAATTGAGGAGGAAAATGGAAACAAAAAATCTAATTGTAAGGGGGGATGCAAAAAAATATCTTACCTAAGGCAGCAGAATAGCTTGCGAAGACCCTGGTTAGCATCCATGTTCATAACAATGTCATTGACAAAAAGACACACAGAATTGGAAGTGGTAGCTTTGGGGAACTCTGAATGAGCCTTAAAGTCAGCTGACTGGGAGAATACAGTCTCCTGCTATTTAAGTAACTCATCAAACCATGTTAGAAATTTGCCCATGATACTATAAGATATAAGCTTCAACAGGAGGTGCTTGTGACTTTCTCGGCCAAACGCCTTGGAGAGTCCAGGTAATGGCCTTTTTTTAAATGATTTTATTGTTGGTTCATAAATGGTAATTTTGCATGCAGCTCGAATATAAGAGAAGCTTTTATCGATGTTGATTGTTTATTTAAATTCCTTGTGGATCATTTTCTTTTCAAAAGTTAGCTGTATTAGTTATTCATCAAACCAATGTGGACATTTTAAATGACATAATTTCTTTCTATGTTAATAAATAACTAATGAGCTTGACTTGTGAGAAAGTAACTTAGATAAAATAAAACCTGAACACAAAATCTCACAATAAATACGTTTACTAACCTCAAACGCGTTTCAACGACAATGTCGCCATCCTCAGTGATGCACGGGCTACAGTAACCAAACTATAACTGATCTAACAGTGTGACAACACACCGTATAAATACCTAACCAGAAGGGGCGTACCCTACAGTGGGTATGGCTTTCTATGTGTGTATGGTTCCTTTGGACAACTAAATGGTTAGTATCAATGAAGGTATTGAACATGAAAGATATGCCTAAAGTCCCAGAAAATGCTGTTCAATTTGCATTTATTGAAATTGGGTACCTGATTTTGCTCAGCGGTATGAAAGAAATTCAGTTCTGCAGATGAAAGAACGAGTTGTCCAGCTCTACATTCAGTGCTGGATGATGAAAAAGACTCTTCTAATAAGGGATCAAGATCAATGTGTTAGGGTTATTATACCTTGTGTAAAGATTCGTGGCGGCTGAGAGCTTAGGACGGTCGGGGAGGTGACCCTACCCTAATTAGCCCTCGCTCGGCCGCTCCGGGTTATGGTCATAAGTCACCTACTGGGCTCAAGGCACAGTCGGTAAATTTTTTTGCATTTCGCCATAGAGTGTAAAAATAACGTCATTTTTGTAATCTGCACCAAATAACAAGAACATTAAGTCCAAACACGATATAATTGCGATGCTAAGTATTCACTTAGTTTAGAATAAAAGCTTGTTTACAGAATAAGATATATTTTTACGATTATTTACAAACTATAGCTATTTACAATTTTGTACATGAAGTGTAATCCAGATTTTCACAGGAGCTGAATGAGAAACCATATCCCTGAAAAAGAAAATATTTTTAGCAACATGTAGTTTGTCAGACTAATTATTGATGAAATAAAGTGACAAGTAAAAAAGATTTTCTTAATTTTGGCTATTTACTAGTCAATTGTATATTAACCGATTATTTATGTGTCCTTTATCATATATATGTGGCTTGATTAGTGCTCTTTAAATAGGCGTATGTTTAAATAACAAGAACATTAAGTCCAAACACGGTATAATTGCGACGTAATTAAATATTCACTTTGTTTTAAAATAAAAGATAGTTTACAGAACAAGATTAGGAATATTTTTTGATTAAGTATAGACCTCAGCCTTACTGGTTCTTTTAACCTTTATTATAAGTGCTGTTATAAAATATACAAAATAATTTGATTTGAACATTTAACATTATTTGCTACCTTAGTTTTGAGGTTATTATTAATCCTACGACTTTAATATAAATAAATCACAACATATGTTTTTAGAAGGTTCTATCGAGGGGTTGGAGTGCGGAGCGCGCAGTGGTCTCCCCTAGTTGATAAATAATTTATATTTTATCTACATATCATACACATTTAAAGTCTAAACATACGCCTATTTAAAGAGCACTAATCAAGCCACATATATCTGATAAAGGACATACTAGTAAATAGTCGAAATTAAGAAAATCTATTTTATTTGTCACTTTATTTGATCAATAACTAGTCTGACAAACTACATGTGGCTAAACATATTTTCTTTTTCAGGGATATGCTTTCACCTTCAGCTCCTGTGAGAATCTGGATTTAAAATTGTAAATAGCTATAGTTTGTAAATAATCTTAAAAATATATCTTGTTCTGTAAACTGTCTTTTATTTTAAAACAAACTGAATACTTAATAGCATCACAATTATATCGTGTTTGGACTTAACGTTTTTGTTATTTGATGCAGATTACAAAAATGACGTTATTTTTGCACTTTATGCCGAAATGCAAAAAATTGTACCGACTGTGGCTTAAGCCCAGTAGCCGAGTCATGACCATAACCCGGATCGGCCGAGCGAGGGCTAATTAGGGTAGGGTCACCTCCCCGACTGTCCTAAGCTCTCAGCCGCCACGAATCTTTGCGCAAGGTATAGACTCTTTATTACTCTAATAATAATTAGTGTAGAATGTTCATGTGATAATATCAGTTCTAAAAAAAATTATCGGGATGGGACTTATATATTTAATCATTAAATTGTTTTCTCATCCGTCAGTATAGTCTTTCTGTTTGGCACAAAAGTCATCCAAGTATTTTCTCTCTCTCGGTGGTCTATTTTAGGATATTGATTTGATGTCAGCAAGTGATTGGTCCCGCTCTAGTTGTAGCTTCTTGAGAGAACCTTCTCAGGAAGAAAATTACTTTTGGTTGAGACTGTAGACGAACCAGCAATAGCCAAGGGAAAAAACCTATGGTTCGTTTGAAAATCAAGGGCTTGAAATATTATTTTCACTTCTTGATACAGTGCAATTTGACTTGTGGTCTTTGGGAATCTTATGTATTACCTTAAATGATCTGTTAGTTTTGTTGTTAACTTCATCTAAAATATTCTCAAAAGTGCTATGATGCCATATTGTAAGGGTGTCAATTTCTTTTTCCATGTTAATTTTTATTTCAGCAACGTCTAGTCTAGGCTCTAGATCATCGAGATCATCTGTTACATTTTTCAAGTTGTTTGTAAGGGAAGCTATGCCGTGTTGACACCTTGGTCTTGTCCTTTGCGTCTAAAGTGGCAAATTTATCAAACAATAATGAAATCTTAGTATTAATGTTGGAAAAGGAGTTTAGAGAAACTGATTTGTTTTGATTACACCCTCTGAAATTTATTTTCTCTGTAAAGGTAATCTTACGCATTCTGGATAGTAGGCCTACCATCTAGGTCCCTTCATATTCAACCCTTTTACCAATTGCAACAAATTTTACATATAGGGTCTTGATATGTGCTATTAGTAAAAATATATTTCTATATTGCACAATATTATAATAAAGTAAAATATAATACTAACAGGTTGCATGCAAATATAGATAGCTGTAATTGAGTTACTGAAATAAGCGATTTTACAAATTGAATATATTTTATTTATTTAATATGAAGCCCTATGATAAACAAATTTACTAAAATTAGTAGTACCTTATTATTATAGGGGGATTCATGCAACCTGTGTTAAGTATGTTAAACGTGGTAAGTGTGGTAAAATCGAGAAACTCGCTTGACAGAAGTGTGCTATTTAGAGTCGATAGCACACTCGACTTTAACATGGTCTGGAGTCTGGTAAACCAGTGGTAACGTCGTAAAACTCTTGGGGAAGGTAATTTGAGGTTTCAGCTTGAAATAACAAAACAAGTTGTTTGTTATAATTTTGTGTTTTTCCTGTACTTGTTTTATTTGAGATGGAAAATAATAATATAATAATTTTGAATCCAAGAAAAGAATTCGGAAGAAATCAGAGAATCGATGGAGCAAGGAAAATAAACATTTTCTCCTATTTTTGATTTCTGAGAATCCGACAAAGTTTGAGATAATTTTCTTTCTTTTCTCTTTTTTTTTTACTTTCTTCAGAATTTTTTTTTTTTTTTTTGGTTTTGTTAACCCTCCATCTGGCAGTTGGATATTTCTATACTGGCAGGCACATTTTTACTACTGGAACACATTTTCATTTAAACACCTAAACCATTTTAGTAAAGTACATTTATACATTTTCGTGTTCAGAAAAGTACAGAGAACATTTCTGTGTATTTGATTTTGTTTGCACAAATATGTTAGCAAAAAGGAACCAAAAAGGGGTCTAATCTTGTTATAAATATACAAAAATGTAATATATACATTATTTAGTAAGTAGGGAAAAAATATCTTTTACAAACTAAAGAATATGGTAAAGAGGCATATTCTAAACTTTAGTCATTTAGCCTAGATCACGAAAACACAAAATATGTTTCTAAAAAAAGCCAGAAAATGAGGCCTAATTTTATTTAAAATATAATTCACAAATTATAAAATGCGTAGGGTATTGCAGTTTCAGTCTAAAGAACTGTAAAAAGAGTGATGTAATCAAAATAATGTAATAAACTATATACCAAATCAATCTTTAGAATGTTCTGAGTACAGTAACATTAATATATAAATTTAAGAAGTAATTTCTATTTTCTAAAAAGGATCCCTATGAATGAACCCATTTCATATTAATTATGCCAGTAATTAATTACTCAGGTATTAATGTTCTTCAATTTATTATTTTTCAGGTAGTACAGTAATTTCTGGAACCTCGGAGGGGACAAGGCCACAAGGCTTGCTATCCTGGACATATTTTACTGTCAATTTTTTGTTATTAGAAATCCTTTTTTACAAAATAAATAAAAAATATATTGATTTTATCAAAATGGTGTTTTTTTTACAATCAATTTGAACAATTAAATGAAGAGGACTTTTCCTTTTTTACTTGTCTTTGGCATTTCAATTAAAAGTTACTTGATCAAGAATACAAACTCACAAAACTATTATAACCCAAACAAGGATAACCTTACTTTAGCAAATAACACTTTAGCACATTTGCACAAGGGGTCCTTCACCCAAAATTCAAATAGCAGTTTAGCGTGATAGCACATTAAGCATTTAACACAGGTTGCATGAATACCCCTTATAGTTTACATATTTTAAGTTCTGAACACTTGCTTTTAAGATTGCTTCACTCTGATCAATTTAAATTCTTACATTCTGTTAGTTGAAATTTTATTTCCCATTACAAATGGGAATTTTGGTATCTTAAGAAATTTAATTTTTGAGTTCTTCAATCTTAGGTTGAACTAGGTTATAATTTTTTACTCTTCAAATATCCCTACAATAAATTATCACACCTTGGTTATATCTTGTAGCAGATGGACCATATCTTCTGTATTTGAAAATAATGTATAGTCAGGAAACATAATTTCCATTGCATTCATTGAGTGAACGTTTTTCATCCTGTTTCAATTGTGTGCCAGTATTTATGATCAAACCATTTAGGACCGGGTTTCCCAGCCTGTGATTTTCATGCACTTAAATTCCACTTATTAAAATTTTTGTCTAACAATTTTTATAAGTTATTTAAGGCAAAATGAATTAAATATTATGTGTGTTTATTTTATTGCAAATGAATAATATCTCATAAACTTGAAAACTCATAATTTTTAAAGTAATTTTCTAAAATTTTCTTAGTCTTTCCAAATATATGTGGTACACTGAATAATAAAACTTCAGGTGTTACTACTGTTAAGAAGGTTGTTTTAAGGCATTTATAGGAGCTGTTAAGCGCTATAAATTTAGGTGCACTTCTTTGTTTTTCTTGAAGGCTATTTTTCAGCATGGAATATGTTGATTCACTAATTCATAACACCAGAGCTACACTTTGAATGAGCATGGAATCAGCCATTGTGCAATTACATACTTTTAACTTTTTATTGAATTTAGATTGTTGTATATTGGGTTCAGGTAAATAATACACTTGCAGGGATAATTTACTTTTCAATAGTCCTTTAAAACAAGATTTTTATTACCAGAATTATCAGGTACTTTAAATAAACCATATGTTTACATTGCATTTAATTCATGCCATAATTTTTATTTAGATTGTGACAATTCTAAATTAAAATTAGAATGTTTTTGTCAAATAGAGTTGCCTTGCGATTGCTGCTGTCATCATGATATTTTTTTGGCCTATTCATACACCAACCTGTGAACCTCTTTATCTTTTAATGCATTGCCATTCTGCATTTTGGTTCATTGTATTAGTAAGTATACTTTATTCTCAGACTATATTTAAGATTGTTCAGATAAATAACTTAGTAAACAATTCACTATAATAATATTAATGTACTAGGAGAGACCCCTGCATGCTCCGCACGCCAACCCCCAATGGAACCTTCTAAAAACATATGTTATGTTTCATTTATAATAAAGGTGTAGGATTAATAATAACCTCAAAACTAAGATGGTAAATAATGTTAAATGTTCAAATCAAATTATTTCTTACATTTTATAACAGCAGTTATAATAATGGTTAAAAGAACCAGCAAGGCTCAAGTCTACACTTTACAACCCTAACCTAAAAGCTAGAAATACAAAAATAATTGCTTCAAATTTTGAAATAAGCTGTTAATGGAAATATATTGGAGCAAACAGATATATTATGTTATTTTATTCAGTTGGTTGCTATGGTAATAAATGTAAATACATGTGTTGGTTTATCATTCTAGGCCTAACCTAAGAATTTTCCCCGACTAAATTTACAAATATTTAAATAAAAAAAGGTTTTTATCGAAATGAATTATAGCCTATGTTACTCAGGGATAGTGTAGCTTTTTATTGGTAAAACTATTTTCTCAATCGGTTCATTAGTGCCAGAGATTACCCCCTACATACAAACAAATAAACAAACAAACTTTACCTCTTTATAATATTAGTATAGATGTGCATTAATCCTTCTTGCTTTTTAAATGTTTTCAAAATTATAGTTATCTTTTACTCAGAGGTGAAGTGCAAACCCTTATAGAGCCCAACAACGATATACCATAGATGCAATACAATCATACTGCTTCACAATCATATTTAAAATAGAATCTAGTCAATTCCAACTGATTTACGTAGAAAACAGTAAAGTGGAAGCTCTTTAATCTAACATACACTGGACCGCTGCATCAGCCATGGCTTCTTCTTCATCCGATTCCACCTCCTGAACCTCTTGTGTGTTAAGAACACTTTGTGTAATCTGTTTGTCATTAAGTTCTTTGACGACTGACACACTTTTGTCGATTACAATCCAGTCTTGAACTTCCTCACAGTGTACATATCTTAAATGGATGTTTGGCACAGCTTCTAGCACCAAATCTAGCTGCATATTTTGACTAATGCTGGTAACATTTTGATTCTGATCCCCATCTTCATCATAAGCCCAACATAGAATAGGACCAATGACTTCTACGTATTATATTTTTATGATATGTCACAGCCACTGCTGATAACTATATACTGCATGAACAACCAAATATTTTGTGCAATTACAATTTAATGCGTGAAATTTCTATTGAATTAGAACTTGTTAGTTATTTTGTGCATTCTTTTACTGCAATAAAAGTTTATTGTGCAAGAGCTGAAAATACAAATAAAGAAATTTGTAAGCTATTATGGTTAGCAAAAATGTAGACCTTCGACGTTATAATAATGCAATTCAAACTGATGTTGCCATCATTTTTAGCGCAGATAATGGTGAGTCACCATTTCAACAAAATGTGGTTTCTTTTTTTAAAACCAATGGTACAGTCAAAAACATCTCAGTTTTAGATTCGTCATTGAATCCATTAGCATATCCGTTATTATTTCCTAATGGATATACTGTGTGACATGTTAATTTGTTTAATAAAATGCTAAATACATCCAGTGCGAGGCAGCTAAGAAATAAAGTTACTATATTGCAATATACTCTATATACATGCTATAATCTTTCACTTAAAGATGATTTTAGCCTTGTACATCATTGACAGATATAATTTTTGGAGTGGTTTGTTGATATGCATGTATTGAAGGCACAAGACTTCATTTTATAATACAAGAAAATCAGATTTTAATTTATTTCTAGCTTACTATAAGAGTTAAAAAAAATTAATAAAAATTTGTTCATTTTAAATAGACATTTAAAACAAAATGCCACATGAACTACCATTTTAAATTTTTGAGTTGCAGCCATTTTGATTTTTTTTACTCTTGCTCCCATCTTTTCTCCACCATAATTTTTGGCATGAATGTAACTGATATAAGTCCTAATAACATAATTTTTTTTTTTAATCTAAGATGGTGTTTTTGGGATTTTCAAAATTCCAAATTTTTAAAAACAACTAACATTTTTTTTAACTTCCCGCTAAGAAAATTGAAAATTTTCTAAAATCGGGAAGTTATTGGTTTCACCCCGTTTTTCGAAAATCGAGTATTCATCAGATCTCGACGTTTTGAGGTCCTAGGCATCTTCCCTGACCACTCCCGAGAGGGTGTCACCCTGTCTGTATGTATGTGTGTGTGTATGTAAGTATGTGACCCGCTTATAACTTTTGAACGGCTTAACCGATTGGATCCTACCAAACGGCGTTCTAAAGAGTTCCATCAAACTTAGATTTCCTGAAAATTTCAACTAATTCGGACCGGTAGGTTCTGAGAAATTTCGAAAAAACTAAGAAATAAATTTTTTTCAAATCAGGTTTTTTTGGAATAAATTTTAAACGGCTTTACCGATCAATTCCAAAATCTAATCAGCTTTTAACCTTAAAAAGCGACGTCGATCGCTACCAGTCCGGTCAAAATCGGTTAATTCGTTCGTGAGATATCGTGAACGAAAGAAAATAAAAAAAAAGTGTTTTTCCTCAATTTCTCCGAAACTTTTCATCAGAAAAATTTTTGTTGTTGATTCTTTCAATGGACTTAAAAAACTGCAT
>JAGFPH010000513.1:67700-78548 GCA_018207615.1 Philaenus spumarius
GCACAATAATAAGTTCTAAATTATATTCACCCATACACTTAATTCTTCAGGCACAATAATATGTTCTAAATTATATTCATCCATACACTTAATTCTTCGATCATAATAATAAGTTCTACAATATATTCACCCACACACTTAATTCTTTGAGCTCAATAATAAGTTTAAATTATATTGTTGATGGGGCATTACAACAAGGAACAACAAACATTAAATTGATTTTACCGTTCTCCAGTTTATTTTATAAAATATAAGAATAAACACATCAGTTTCATGTAAACAGCTAATTGATTTTATCAATGGAAATATAAAAGTTTTAATTATTTTTTTTAATAAAAAGATGTTTTGATTGAAAGTATGTTGCTTTTTCGTTGTAGTATAATGAAAATATTGTAACTCGCCCGATAAGTTTTTCCGTGCTTGCATGAACTATCATGCTCGCACGGAAAAACCCTATCTACCTAAACAATACTATAGTAGGAAACCATAGTCAATCGCACAAACACAATGATTTAACAAACAAATAACAAACTCGTAATCAACCTCGCTTAAAATGTCATAATTATAACTTTCACAACATTCATACACCTATCAAATGCGAGGTGTTTCGGAAGTACTATGATTAGTATTTTGTATTCATTACTTTGCAGACACACAAAGTAATCGCTACTAAAGGCTCAAAGTAGAGGTAACATGTTGCTACTCTATTGTACTTTGGTACAGTGTAGATTCTCGGAATACTTCGAATCCACATTGTGAGTCCAGTATTACAATAGCGCATTCGCAGTAGCCCTGGTAGCCGTGGAGTTTAAATGAAATGGAATGTAACGAGGAAATATAAACCCGGCAATCGCCAGGCAATATCAGCGACCGTGGCAATCGCGTACACGAACATATTTGCAGAGATCGGTGGTGGCCGGGCTCGGAATTGACTTTCATGGAATCGAGGATCGATCCATCCCTAAAGCAAACCTAACCTAGATTACCCCAAATAAATTTGTATTTATAGTTCTTTGATTTCATATGTTCTACTAATAATATGTTCAAAATAAAGTTTTGTGCAGTAATATTAAATTTTGTGTGTGAAATTACATATATTTTCGTTTAGTAACCAGCTTCAGCTATCCTAACCAGCTTCAGTTTCAAATTCCGATTGTATTACTTGTAATAACCATGTATATGGTGGTAGTATGGGGGGGGGATGATCTCCAACCCGTGTTCAAAGGGGGGAAAAGAGCCTGAAAGTTTGAGAACCACTGCCCTATTAGGTATATAATATATATAAAAATATGTGTTCATTGCCATAGCTACTAAATAGAATACATCGCTGTATAACCTCCTGTAAGAGATGTTTATTTTCATATTTTTAAACACTCAAATTACATTTTCTAAAATCTATAATGTTATTATCAACAACTAATCAAAGATTTTTCAAATAGTTCCAGTAATTTCTGAGATTATCGCAAAGATGAGAACAAACAAAGTTTACCTCTTTATTATATTAGTATATTGATAAAAGTTACTTATTATTATAAACAAATAAAATAATTTTATATTTACACTGTTTGAAAACAATTGAGACTGCTAAAGAAAAGTTAAATTAAAATTAAATATTGCCAACGGTTTGTATTTCATTGAGATAAACTTGTATATTAATTTTGTGATTTTCATCCAGGAACTTGCATAATGATGATTGTAATTACTGTATACCTTCAATTAAAAATGATTCCATTCCACTGCACAAAGTATGAATGGTCTTCACCCTTGATCGTAGTCTTACTTACTATGTTGGTTGAGCTAGCTGTTCTTACGTACATCATAATTGTATACATAGGTAAATATTTCTTTTATATTAATGTGTATTTTTCTTTTTACTGCATATCTTTACAGTTTCTTCATCTACATCTGTTCTATGACACACCTTCGTAGTACCTTCCTTTTACAATCTTGTAATAAATAAAAGAATAATAAATAAATAAAAATAATTAAGTTTATGAAAATCTTTGAACATTTTGAAAACTTTCAGTTAATTATAGTTTGAATTTAAAAAATGTATTGTTGTTTATAAAGATCTACATGTAAATATTATATATCCATAACTATAAACTCAATTCATGTTTAACATTTCAAATTACAAATTATGCTATTTACATAACTAAACTATTTCATAACTAAACAAGAGAGGGACACGGGTGCTGGCAAGAACAATCGATTTGATTCACACAAGCATTAATAATATTGAGTTTCATTTAAAATTAAAAAGATTACAAATGATTGATTTCCAATTGCAATGTTTGATTAGCTTTAGATTGTCAAAAGGTTCAAAATAAGTTTTCTTAAACATTCTATAGTAATTGGTTATGGTTTATCTTTTAAAAATGTTTTAAACTTCATAGATTTTATTATTATAAGTTTTCATTGTTTTATATCAGCAAATTTTGGAGTCACGGTGTCAAACAAATGACACTATTTTCACATCTATTCACTTCGATTACTTTGATGTCACTAATTAGGTATCTTTTTTTGTTAAGCGAGGGTTTTGTACCTCTTATAAAATGGAGATAGATTCTGATTGGTTGACTGCGTTTCCTCATCTCTCATTGGCTCTTGGGTTGTATTGATAGTTCCAAACTTTGGGTTCTTGATAGTTGATATTTCCTGGCGTCCAAGCAGCTTTTGATCTAAAAAACATTTTTTTAAAGTTTTATTTAAATTTTATGTAATATCAGTAATTATTATTAATGAGTCGTTATAAATTGTATGTTATGATAAACTTGTTTATGTTATTATAATGCAATGTTACGTATCACAAAAGTTCAAGTTCAATGCTCTTTAAGTTATATGGTGAATGTTTTAAGTTTGCTAATTATTCCATGTCATAAAAGAAATTAGTTCAGACCTATTTTAAAATGCATAGAATATTATTTAACTTATCTGAGCCCAAGTAGTCAACAAATTACCTACATTTTCGGTACTTTTGCAAGAGTTTACAAAATATGAACTAAATTATTTGCACGGTTTTTAGGGTGTAATTTACTACATACAGTTTTATTTTAATTAATTTTATAGTTTATATTACCTAAAATATAGACTTAATGCTAGGATAGAGAGTACCTGGGTTAGCATTCAAAGCACAGAGGGCACTTAGTATTTTTAATCTAGGGTTGCATAATATTTATCTCTGCATCTAGAAGGGAGAAAGACAGAGCAAACTGTGTTGAATAGATTTTAATCTATACTATCTACAGAATGTATTAAAATATCTCGAGTGTCCACAAAGTCGCAAAACATACTTTTTTAAAGATGTGATTGATGTGAAATTATATAACATTTTTATTTTCTTCTAAAACGCATGTATTTTTGGGATATATATAGTTTTCAGAAATATTGCCTCTTGTCAAGATATTGATTACAAATTAGTGAATTTTATTTTATAGTTAACTATACAAAGATAAATTTTAATTTAAGAAAATACATTTTTACAGTCAATATCTTTAAAAAAATATTTGATTAAAATTAAGTCGCTTTGAGTGACAGTCCAAACATAAATGTCCTCATTATATGATTAGGATGGAAACTTTATGTGTTATTTATTTTGTTTTACAGTGCAAGTATATCACTTCAACAAAATAAGACCTGTTCCAGATGTTGATGTACTCAATTGGGAAGTTATGCCAAGTATTGTAGGGGAAGAAGTTGGTTTCAGGTAAAGACATAGTTTATTATTTTATACTCCCTTAATATAAACCAACCTGATCAAAATACTATATTTATTTTAAATAGCCTGTCTTTTAATCTAAGTTACATTTGTTAATTATTCCAATCATTTCATAACTACCAATCATCCTTTACTAGCTTAAGCATAAAATAAGAACTCAATGTGTAACAGTGTTTAATATTTATGTTCTATTGAATCACAAGAATTGCGTTAAGAAATACATTATAACCAGTTAGTCGGCAAATTTTAAACTTGAACCCTAAGAACTTTTAAATATTCAATTGTACTAATTTTGTATTGTTAATTTAATAAAACTTTTGTAAACTCATCTCACAGCATATTTTATAAATTGACGTTAGACATGGGAGCGATTACAATCCCAACACCCATTACACCCACATCTAATTAATATTACATGGTTAACCCTTTCCCTCGGATTCATAATTGGCACCAAGTGCTTCATACCAGACCTCTTAAATGGCCAAACTTGTCACTTATATTCAGTTAACGTGTTAAATCATGTATGGATCCAATATAGTTATCAGACCCGGATTAACAGCTATTTACAAGCCCTAGGTCAAAGTTCTAAATTACGCCCCCTTCGTGGGGTTTGGAGATGTGGAATGTTTTTTTTTTCTTCATAATTATCTGTAAAACTAACGCTTTAGAGCTTCTCTGGGGCTATTTGAGCTATTAACACAGTTTTATTTGTAGCCCTTTTGAATACATTTTTTATTATTTTTCAAGAAAAAAATTTACCCTATCAATCACGCAATAACAACGATTGAAATTCCAAAATGTATGAAAAGCCAATATGTACTTGTAATTTGTAGTAAGCAGATATTGACTATTGACTAAAAAGAAAACATGTTGAAAAATAAAACACACTACTAAATAAACAATACTGTCTATGTATTTACTAATGACAATCAAAATATGTACCTTACATAGGCTAGTTTTAAAATTTCTTCTTTCTGCCTTTGGACCAAGCAAATGATTGAATTGTGCTAGTGAAATCCAATGTTCTTATTATATCATTTTCAACGCTAAGAAGAGCGAGAGCGTTGAGTAACGAGTAACTAGTGGTAATACCACAGTAGTAACCAAACAGCACTAAATAAGAATAGAGTAGACTTCCCAATACAAAATTGGCATTGAGGCAGTTGAGGCCAGATCGGCCATCTTAGCTGTGGCAAGTTCTCCTGTTGCCTCATTTTCATCCGTACTCGAGTTAGAGAAAGCGATTTTCTTAAAATTAGATTTAAATTATTTGTGATCATTCAATTAACTTGAAACTTTGCAGGTTTATACTGCATTGTTCATGATACAGATGTGAAATAAAAAATATTTGTTTATTTTTATATTAATGGTAAAGCTATTTTTCAACATGATTTAACTAAGTAAATAATTAAAATGACATGAAAAAGTTAGTAAGCGACAATTTTTATTATTTTTTAGTCAGAGAAGTTTCGTCTGCGTAAAAGTTGGAGGCAATGAGTTGAAATTGTACATTCTGTAAATTTTTTTTGTAGGACATATATTTTTGTAGTTTCAACTTTAAATGTAAACCATTTTTTATCTGGGAGCTGCGCATCTGCCAGTGTGGTTTGTGCGCTTGTCAGTCACTGGTTATGGTAATTAATATAAATAAATAAGAACTATTACAACAGTGTTTTTACCCACAGCTAAATAATTATCGTTGCTTCAGGAACAATTGTAAATTAAGTGACTATTGTGCCAATCATTTGTGGTCACAGGTATCAATTAAAACCACAAATGTTAGTTATACATTGTAAATAATATTTACCACAGCAATTGACAAATTACACTGAAAAATTGTAATAACTGAAAAACATGTTACAATTAAAAGTCTTCAGTTACGATATTTATTGTCCCTGAAACAGTACAGTTTTATACAAATTGTTTCTTATCTTTGTTTTATGAATTTTGTCACTAACCAATTTTGTATAGTGGTGCGGTCTTAATTTGAAATACTTTTCACATGTAGCTCTCACATGATATCATTTTACTTATTAGGTGGCATAATAACACTCAAACTAAGACTCCGCGTCTAGCCACTGACACACTGACTAAAACAGCTTGGCTTGGCGCTCGGGACTGGGATAGAAAGTGGAGGGGGATCCGCCATCTTGGTTGTGGCGGCGGGTTTACCGCTGCATCCTGCATGCCCACTCAATTCTTATTTAGTGCTCTGTGGGAACTGTGGTAGTAACTTGTGTGAGGGCGGAGGGAGGGCTGACGGCAGTGACGTGTCTTGGCATGAGTCATCTGCCGCCCCGCTAGACTGCTAGACTCTCCTCTACACCCCTCTGTCTTACAAGGCCATGCAACCCGGACGCTCGTTACTCAGTTTAACTAGAAGTAGTAGAAGTACAATATTTTTCGCCCCCCTCCCCCGACAAGCCTGCGCCGTAGGTCATGGACTAGGTTGGCCTTATGGGTAATCCAGGCCTGATAGTTATTATAAAAAAGTTCTGGCTCTGTAAAATTTAATCTATGTGACCATTTTACTGAAATATTAGTATTATGTTTAACGTCTTTTTGCTAAACATAACCTTTTAGCCGGTTGAGAAACATCACCTTGGCCTATTTTTCTTTCTTCTTCTGATTTATCCAGTTCCACTTCAAAATCACTTGCACCTGATCTGTAACTATCACTAGTATCATAATTTAAATTAGAATCATAACTTTCTTTCTCCAAGTATTTTTTAAATTTTACTTTCATTCACAACGTTCTATCGCACTGCTATGTTTTACGTAACTCTAGGTTGACGAAAGTTGAGTTACAGCTGATTCTAAACTCAGATCTAAAATCCTAAACAATTGAAAGAAACTGCAACTGTTATACAACATATGGTAAAATGTTCTCTGAACACGTTTCTGAAGTTAGTTTTAAAATATTCCGGGGGAAAGGGTTAACATAAATAAATCTATACGTAATGTAAAACAAGAGATTGGTACCAAGAAGATCTAGTCCTACAACTAAGTATTTTTTATCTGAAAATGGATAATCTATATTGTATATATTTTTCTCATATAACTTGTAATAACATTTTGGTTAACTGACTTGTTTTAGAGAACGCGGGGAGATTATGGAAGGATTACTTCAAAATCAAGCTGACTTAATCAGACATTACCGAGATGCAAATGAAGTGTTGAACAGGAAAGTTATGGGTTTGACAGCTCAGCTGAGAGGAGATTCTATCAATTGAGCTGTTTAAATCATTGTATATTTTAATTGTTGTATAATCATATTTAAAAGTCTTTTATAACCAAGCTTTGACATTTGATTTCCTAGCATACTAATAATTAGGGATGTGTCGATACCAGATTTTTCGATTCTCGATACCGATACCGATACTTTGAAAAATCGATTCTCGATTCCCGATACCGATACCTAAAAAAAAAAAAAAAACAGCGAAAAAAATAAATAAAATGGCAAATGTCCGCAAATAATACGATGTCCGAATATTATTAGCGCTAATTTTAAAAAATGCCGGCGTTAAAAATAATTTAAGTACCACAGTAAATGCCCGCAAAAAATCGAAGCTCCAACAGGCCTATAATTAGTACCAATTTTATGAACTACCATTGGTGAAATGTTATTAAAAATAAAATGACGAATGTCCGCAAAAGAATACGATGTCCGAATATTATTAGCCCTAATTTTATAAAACGCGGCATTCAAACGCAATTTAATATACAACAGCGTATGTCCGCGAAAAAATCTACTCCCGAAAACAATGGAATGTCCGCATAAGAAAATAAAATTAACCTAGTCCAATGAAAAACACGTGAGAGTTTCAGTAACGAAATAGCAGAATGCGTTGCAATTTAAAATAAAACAAGTTTTTAATTATTCGGAATAATATTTTTTTACGACTGACTAGGATTGCGTTACTCAGAATATCATATGTTTTGTTTCTGAACGTTCAATTCGGATAAGTTCAGAAATAATCGGAACTTCAATCATCGAAAATTTGATTTGACGGCGTCCGTTTAGTCCCGCCGAAGTCTGAACAACTTGTTAGAACAAAGTACTGTAATATCAAGTTAATAACGCTGTGTGTAAATACTTACAGTATTCACTTTTAGTGCAGTGTTTTATTCATTTTTTTATTAAATTTAAATATTTTTGTTTTAGTTACCGCATTAGTTAATAGTAGAGCTTCGATTTG
Source organism: Philaenus spumarius (assembly GCA_018207615.1). Taxonomy (NCBI): domain Eukaryota; kingdom Metazoa; phylum Arthropoda; class Insecta; order Hemiptera; family Aphrophoridae; genus Philaenus; species Philaenus spumarius. The sequence goes on from JAGFPH010000513.1 coordinate 75,618, forward strand.
TTCGGGTAATTAAATTGTGTAGGCCTACTTACTTAAGAAGGGGCGGTCAAGCATTCGGCTGACTCAACAGCTGCCGCTGTTCCGATGAGCGCACAAATTCCCTGAAGTCTACAACTCGGCTGATTATGCGAGTAAAAACCTTTTAATTCAGAATTACGTGCACGACGTGCAGTACTGTAATGTACTTATTTATTTACAGTACATTTCCGCTTTCGGATAATCAACACTATACTGAATTAACATATTAATTTGATTAAGTTTAGTTAGTTGAGGATATGTGAAAACTTAACCGGACTAGGCTAGTCTTTTCAACAATGGCATCGAAAGTGTGGCAATATTTTATAATATTGAAAGTGATGGACTTTTGTCTGTAATTTAACTTAGCTGAATACTTGTATTTAATTATCTATACATAACATACTTAATCATTTCAGTAGGCTATTCAAATTAAATCTTATACTTTACTCTTAAATTCTTGTTAAATTCCTTCAATAATAAATAGAACCGATTTGACTCTAGAACCGGGAACCGAAAGAAAATGGAACCGACCCATCTCTAAATAAAAAGTAAAACAAAGGAATTCCGTCGGGACTCCCATAAAAATCATAAATCACGGGTAACGTAATCCCAACAAGTTTTACCCGACTTCAAACAAATAAAATTATTACTTTAAAGTTTAAATACTTTTGTTACCGATCAATAAAATGTGTTATTTTTCTTCACAGTAGACACCCTAATTCTATAGACACGAAAACAAACGAATCCATAAGTGGTTGACCTTGAGCCTACTCTAGACTTATTGTGTACAAATAACAGCCTACGCTTGAATAAAAATAAAACAAGAAGCGTTTACTTAAGAAAGGAAACAATTGCCTAAAACATTTTACTGGGGAAAATGTCTACTTACATAAAATGAATAATGTTTTACATTTTCTTTACTGATATTTATTGTTAAATGCTGAATTGAGTTAAAATACAGAGAATGCGATTGCAAATACCGGAGATTATATTCACGGAGTCTATACGAGAACGGGCAGTTCTGACAACTGAGTATCTCTTGGTATCGGTAATCGGTATCGAGTTTCGGCTATCGATTCTCGATACCGATACCAAAGCTAAAGTATCGGTGGTATTGAGAATCGACCCATCCCTACTAATAATAGAATAAAATAATACATTAGTATAAAATGTATGTATAATATTTAATGTGAACATCTAGTCACAAAACTTATTGTTTAACATTTAACTGCATTATTGTAGGATGTGCCTTGTAAGCTGTATGGGATTAACACAACCATAATTTAAAACTTCCTAAATGTTAAATGATATTAACTTGCACAATTTATTTCTCAAAATGTCTTTGATTATAATTTAAATTGTTTTGCCTTGAAAAATGCAAACTCTAGATTTACTTTTTTTTGCTTAGGTTACCATCGAGTAATAGATAGAGTTATTCATTTTCTTCTTAAAGTTGGAGCAATTTGTGGCTACATACCCTCATTTTAACAGTTATTACAGTTTATTTGTTTTTGATTGTTGTAAATCTAATGACTGATAATCATTGTTTTTATTACTATGAAATAGACCATTCTCATTGTGTGTAGTACATAGAAAGTAATTGAACACAAGCATTCAGTTATCAATTTTTTGGTGGGGATACTTTTGGGTAAATATTTTTTAACTATTCATTTACCTATTCATTTTAATTAAAATTAATTTGTAAGACTATTTTTGTTTTACATATTTGACCTTGCTGTATGTACTATTTTATATTGTTACATAATATTTTTTATTTAATTGCAATATTACATATTTACAAACATATAACTTAACAATATTATAGAAATTTCATTAAAACAAAACTTCAAATTAACAATAATAACTCAGTGTTGTATTTATATGTTATGTGAGTTTATTTAAGTATGTACATTTTGTGTAAATATAAATAGAACGTTCTGTTTTGTAATAATGGTAATTTCAATGATAGGCCTACTATTATTTTTTAATAAATTAAAAACTAACCAATATGTAAAGAATGTTATCACTTGTAATAGTATTCTTTCATATTTGTATTAGATTAGTTAATTTTTAACCGTATTGGTTTTGTAGATATGTGTCGAAAGGTTTGTAGATATATGTCGAAAGGGCTGTGTTAATGAAAAGTGGTAATTTATAAATTATATATTTTTTACTTTCAAGTATAATGTATTAAACTGGTTTATGCTTTGATCTATTAAATTTTGTTATAAATGGGTGTATTGTAATATTATGACCTTTAGCTGGCAATGCATTCGATTGTAGTTTTCATGTTCTAAATAAAGCTAGCCATACACGGTCCGATTTGTAGGACGACCGAGTTGGACTGCAAGTTGGATGCATTTTCACCACTCACGATCCAACTTACCATCCAACTTACGTTTCCAATTAACATTAACAGCTGATTTTAAACTTTGAAGCAATTATTTACTTTTCTAAATTTTAGGTTAGATTTTTATTAAAATGTAGACCTTAGCATTGTTGGTTCTTTTAACCTTTATTAGGCCTATTTATAACTGATGTTATAATATAAAATAATTTCATTTTGGACATTTACGATCTTAGTTTTGAGGTTATTATTAATCCTACATCTATATTATATAGAAAATATAACATAATTATGTGTATAGAAAGTTCTAACAGGCTTGGCGTGAGGAGCACGCTGGGGTATCCCTAGTAATAAATGAAGACACAAGTGGATAAAGGGGGTAAGTAACATTTTGCAAGTTTTGAGAAAAATGGGCCTAAAGTTTTTGTACTATAACTTTTTTTGATTTTGGCATTTTAAAGTTTTTTTTACAACATTTGGACAGTCTAGATATTTTATTTTTTTTTACAAAACCTCATGATGGTTAAATTAATTTTTCCTTGTCATTTTTATAGTTATTTATCACT
>JAGFPH010000513.1:113548-155708 GCA_018207615.1 Philaenus spumarius
AATTTAGTGAATGGCAGTTACGAGGTTTTACAATTAGGCCAACGATAAATTCAGTGCTGTATAATATATTATTACTAATAGTACGCTATTTTCAATCTAAAATATATTACAAATGAATCTTTTCAAAACGTCTGCAATTTTTTTCTCTCAAGAAGGATGCGCCCTGGAGCGACTGCTCCATTCTCTCCATTAGTGCTACGTCACTGGTTCAGAAGAAAGCTGATTTGAAAATTTTACATTTAAGATAAATTCTATCGGCAGTACACCGCTGAAATGCTCGAAATGTGTGATTTGCCTGGAAAGTGATCGACTTGGAACCATGCAGTTTTATTCCAAAACTTAAGTTATAATTTAATTAAATCAGAATTTCAAGTAAATAGTCAAAACAAAGAAATGCTTTAATTCGATTGGTTTGCTGTGACATCACTATTTCCTTCATTGCAATGCTTTAGGCGGGTTACACACCGGTGTCGCTGACATTTCTGATGTCACTAGCATGCTGCAACAAACTCTTTATTCGTCTGTTCATTATCAGGAAGCGGCATTTTGCACAATCACTCACACTGACGCTGTCTGCTATCACGACTTACCTCGAACAAAACAGAATCGTACCGCATGACATGTCACTCGAAAACCAACCTGTGTTATCTTATGGAGCTATACACACTAGTGTCGCGGACACGTTGACAACGACTCGTGTCACTAGCACATGTCTCTAGCGAACCAACCGGGCAGTGTTTGGACAGACATGTCTCTTGCCTCTTTTGTCCGCGCATGCGCAGAACGTATTTCTAGTCAGTTATTGTTGCGGCGCTGCGGTACGATTCTGATTTGTTCGAGGTGAGTCGTAATAGCAGACAAGAGTTTCCAGTGCTGTACAGCTAAAATTTGAAGAATTGCAGCAATCGTAATGAGCAAGACAAGGCATGGTGGCAAGTGGCTTCAAAATTCAACGTTACACAGCTAAATGCCTATTGAACTTGTTTACATGACACAAAACAATTGTTACATTTTATGGCCTAAAATACCGTGTAAAACACAGCATCCTCCTCCAACGACGACATTTTCTAAAATAAGCTGACTCCTTCTAACTTCCTTATCACTAGCACGTGCCTCTTCCATGTCTTTTGCATGTCACTAGCATCATGCTAGTGACATCAGAAATGTCAGCGACACCGGTGTGTAACCCTCCTTAAGGTGCGGCTATACACACCAGTCACGTCACATCCCGTCCCGTCCAGGCGCTAAAAATATATTTTTGTTTCGTCGGTATATTTTTTAAGTGCACTTTGGGGGTTTTGGTTACAACGCTGGTGATATCTATTTCTGGAGACCGGACCGATCGTCATCCAGTTTGTTTCAATTAAAGAAAATGTAATTTTAATCAAAATAGGAAATTTCATTTTTACTTTATAGTTATATTACAAGTACATGTTTTGGTGTTTTTTAGTTTTAGGTTAGGCCTAGGCTGTCAGACTGACGAAGAAACACATGTTTCTTGAATGTATTTACATTCGTTACCATAGTAACCAATTGAATAAAATTACAGATTAACAGTGATTCAGATGTCCAGCTTAAAAATACAAAATAATTTCCATAATAAATTTTATATTCATCAGCATATCGCCATATAAGTTTACATTGCTCATGTGTGGTATTCTTAAACACACAATTTTTTAAATTTAAGCTATTTGCTTATGTTTTGTCAATAGCGGGGAACATAAACTTTAAAATAACGTGTGAATCTTTAATTTTGATTAAAAATTAATGGAGATATGACGTTGCCACAAAAAACACCTTTGAGGAATAATATAAAAATAAGGATTTTTTACTAACACACCAACAAAATTTACCTGGGATGTATGATATAAATCAGTGCCCAGCAAATTAAGGATACAAATATTTCGATTTAAGATTTAAACCTATTTTGTAATAAAAAATAACTAGCTGACCCGTGCGAAGCATTCGCATTCTAACTTACTTAAATCCCACTTAATTTATTGTACACACCGTATAGCCAAGGTCTCTAGATAGGAAAGGTTACCTCATAGTCATGTAAACAAACTCAAACCCCTCGACCCGTTCCCTGTCCAGTGACGTCATTATAGTATAAAAACACCGCGCTACCATGAAAGATGTATGTTTCGTCGTACAAATCACCTCATTTTTTAAAAAATAGAAGTATTAAACTATTTTTGGGGTTGCAGTTTTTTTAAATGATACTGAAGTTACACATTTCAACATTTGTAATTGTAAGAATATATCTTAACCTTTTTAAAAACATTATGTTTATGTCATTAATTTGCAATTTACAATAATAACAAAAGTATAATCATACAAATTTTAATTTATATTTTTACTGACTAAAATTTTAAATAAAAAGCTATCATGGTAATACATTTTAAATCATATAACTAAAAAGCAGTCATTAAAATTGTATTTAATATGTTTTACATAATAAAAAAGAAAAAATGCAATCACGATAATACATTTTAATCTATATAATAAAAATTAAATGCTATTCGTTGGTAAGCATCACTTGAGAACGGCTGGACCGATTTTGCTATTATTTGTTTTAAAATGTTCGTAATAGTCTGAATTAGGTATTTATGAAAAGACATTTTTATGTGGGGTAACGTAAATACAGTGTGGGGTAACGTTTTAACTTATTTTTTTAAACTAAATGTAACAAATAAAAACTAATGTTTAGCTTTAATTTTCTTTCAATTCGTGTGTTCTGTCCGGACGAGCCGAAGTATCGAAAAAGTGTTGAAATGGTGTTGCTACCCCTATAAAATAAATACAAATTAAACTACCTTCCTACAAGCTGTAAACCTAAAATTATGTAATATTAAGGTATTTTTAAGAGAATACAAAACTATTTGCAATTTGGTTATTAAGTCAGTGGGATAACTACCCTTAAAATTAAATTAAGCAATAGGGAAGCATTGCGGGTCGACTACTTTGTAATAATAAATAAAAATACGATCTAACAAATTTTAATTTATATTTTTTTAAATACTAAAATGAGAAATATTTAGCATGGTAACTACTTATTTGCTAATTTGTAATAATAATAAATACGGTATAATAATAATAAACTCATCTATACAATGTTAAATGTTATGGCCTATGTCATCAGTCTTTGAAGCTTTTGAAGTCTTTGAAGTTGGAGTTTTGCTTTACGTTTTTTGGCAAGTAAACTTGCATGTTGATTTAAATACCTCATTCGAATAAATAATCTTTGTTTGATATAGCTCTGAACTACAGGTTTATATTTTTCTTCTATAAATGGAACCACCTTTAGGTTTATTTATTGATTTTCTATCCATTGTAGGCCTAAATAATATATTTCTTCTACCTACACTTCTAAAACACTTTATATACACTAATTAAAAAAAAAGTTTAAGTTTAAACAAAAAACACAAGCCGTCAAACAGTCACAAATAATGAGTAACGCGTATAAACGTAAACGACAGAGCTTTGATCACTGTCTAGGTATACTAATAACTACGTCACAGCCCCCACTCCACGTTTTTTGATATTTCCCGAATGAGGTAACCTTTCCTATCTAGAGACCTTGCCGTATAGCTGGGTATTGTTATCATCAGTGTTGCCAACGCCAGGAAAATATCCCCACAACTTACTTGATCTTACATCACTGTTACTTTCGGATTCTTTATTTTTTTTTTTTTTTGTATTTGTTCGTATAGTTGTATTTTGTATATTTTTCCGGTGTAGCGATTAAGGAAAGCTTTAAAATGATGCCTCATTCATGTACAGTAATTTGATGTAATAAGGAAGTTATGGCGTACCGACAAAAAAATGGCCTTGAGAAATAATATATGTGATTATTGTACTCTTGTACAGCAGAGCAGCCATCAGCTGATCAATGCCCCCTAATAATACTGTAGTGCCTTCCTAGTTCCTGCCTTGAGCTGTGATCAGCTGATTTAAGTGATTCAAGTTAATTTTTAAATGGTGATGTTGATAATGCTTTATTAGTTACATAATAAAATTGTTATTGTTAAGGTTAGTGAAGTTTTTTTTTAGTAAGTGAAGTTTTTAATGAAGTGTAAAAATGTTGAGATAAGGAATGTGATGTAATTTTTTTAAAGGAAATAGATTTACGAGTCGATCTATTACACAGTGTAAGATAGGCCTAGGTCTTTAGCCACACTATTCACAAATTGGATTTTTTTTAGATTTGCCGAAAACTGTATTTTTTTAATAAGTAAAGTACAAAAAAGGAAACTATTCAAGATAATTACTTCACATTTTCTTATAAATACATTTAATGATCAAGCCTATTAACAAACTATAAATAATCATGTTTATTTTGGTAAAATTTTAGAATACTACTACTGTTTATATCACAGCTAGGTTGCTCCTAAAAAAACCTTAACTAAACTGACTTAAAGTCTCTAGTCATAGTATGTTTTCCCAGTTTGTATATATATAAGTTGGTAACACTAATTATTTAAAAAAAAAAATTCTTCAGCTAAAACTATTTCAACAAGTAGGCTCTTAGCCTATTCTAAAGTTCACATTTATTTCTATTTGATAAGTTCGCAGCAAATACTATTTGAAACAGTTTAATAGAACAAATTATAAAGAAACAAAAGTAACATCTTAAACATAAACTTACCTAAAGGCATGTTAAATAAATAACAATTAATACTTCATAAAGTTTTTACAGAACATGAACATGATAAAATGACACGTTATTCATTGATTGTGATCACATTGTATACCGGTACGTACATAAATACACACTTTAATTGTAAATTTGGCACAAAAACAAACTTAATAGTAGGTAATGAAATATTGACTACGTATATCCACGGATTCTTGTCACAAAACAGTAAAATTTCTCTCTTTCGTAGACTCTAAGCAATACATTTTTACCCTTTTAGTGCCAGGCATTTTCTCCCATAGTGAACCCAAAAGTGCCGACATAATTTAGCAAATTTGAAAGGATTTCATAAAAAAAGCTGTATTTTTGTTTTTTAAATCATGATGATGATTTTTGAATTGTTTTTTTCTAAATAGACCTATAAATAATATTTTCTACTCTAAACATTTTTATAATATATATATATACAAACCAACAAATTTAGAAAAAATAAATTTAAATACCATAACAAAAAATTTGTATAAAATTTCCAGTTTGTATGAAGAAATCATAAGAGAAAAAATATATCTCTTGAAAACTTGCACATCACTTGTGTATTGTGTATCACTGGACACATTTTGTTGTATAGGTACTTATAAATATGTTAAAAATTTTTGGCCAATATCTTGCTAAATAAAAAAGTTATAGGCTACACTACTTTTTCGAAATAGGAAGTTTTAACCCGAAGAAAAGAATTCGCTTAAAGGGGCGAGATCATCGACCACAGAATTAAATAGACTGGTCATGCCATAAGCCTGTACATTGTGGGAATTGAAGCTAGGTCGGCCACTTGTGTGAGGATAGAAACGTCTGAGAGCGGGCCTAGAGAGGAGTGAAATTTTCAGTGCGGCCTATTCATTTACATTGTGGTTTCAATAGCTGAAAAGGCTAGAAAATCTTTGATATTTGACAAACTTACAGTTTAATAGTGTGGGATGCTAATGGTGTGTTCACAATTTGAAAATAAAATTTTTTTGGCACTTTAAAAATTGAATAAAGGCCAAACTTTTTTATACTTTTTAATTTGTGACATCAAAAAGTTACATTGCAAGAAATTTTTTTGTTTTTATGGCAAGTGCGTCATGTAAGCAAGAGAAATGTAACTGAAAAGCTACATTTTCCAAAAAGTATTTTGAAAAAAATTACCTATTGTAGTTTCTATCATACAACAGTTAGAACACGAGCTTCGTTTCGCTGGTAATGTGGCAACATTTACGAGCGGCCGGCCAGCTGCTCGCGACTTGCATCCGCCATATTATGTTAATATTTGAAAACTGGCTTCACTCTTGCGTTCAACTTGTCCAGTCTATTTAATTCTGTGGTCGCTGGGCGAGATAGGCAATATGGTTGCTTTGTAAAGTAAATAAGAGTGGTTATTTTTCAGTTTTATTCTGTGCAAGCTTTTAGCCGAGTGGTAACGTGGGGGTCTTTCTGATCAGAAGATCCTGGGTGCGAATCTCGCGAGACCAGGTAGCTTTTCATATATGTGGTTTGAGGGTAGGAAGGTGGAGGTAAATCAAACAGTGGTTGGCTCACTTCCAAGGTGACGGGATATTACTAGTTACCGGTACCTGGTCTAAAGGCTTGAGATATTTTGCATAATTTTACTGTAGTATTTCTGTATATACCTATATAGCCTCTGAGTCCTATATATTATTTTTTTTAAACCAACCGACGACATATGGAGGAACACTACTTTCATTCATCCTCAAATTTACATCGATTTTGTATACTACAGGCCTATAATATCATATGTGACATGGAAAGAACTATTCATTCATAGTAGATTGATATAAATATTAATTAACAAAAATAATCATTTTTGATTTTTTAATGATTTTTTTTCTGAACTTGTACGCATAATCGGATGTTGGCAATTTTAACATGTTTTGAAACGTCCGGTTAAACAGGACATTAGCATTTATAGGGTTAACTTAGCAAACGTTAATCTGCAAACTTGTGTTATTTGTCACATATTAAATTCAAATTTTGTGATCATTTAATATATTCAATATCACTTAATAACTCCTTAATTAAATTGAATGTCTCCATATTAGGCTATAAATGTTATTTGATAATATGTTATTATTATTTTTTGTTTAGCTAGTTTACTGAGCTAAATCCATATTATGCTAAATTACTTTTAATATACGGTACCGTATATTATTAGTATTGCTTTATTAGGCCTATATAATGATTGTACCGTATTGATTTATTATTGAAATTATTTTACATATATATAACTGTTTTATATAGTAGGCCAACAAACCATTCTGTAAATTCACTCTCCCTCCTTCTTTTCCTATTTCACTTTCTGTTGTTACAATAACTGTATTGGTTGTTTAAAAACACAAAGACCACGTCCACTCTTGTAGAGTGGTATAAATATGTAGGGTACTCATACGTATTATACGGAGACCACTAATTTTAAACGTTGCTAGGTTAGATATTCTAGGTTAGGTAGGCCCTACTGTTTTAGTAAACAACAAAAAAGCAAGAATAATTAATTAATAAAATATAAAAAAAGTAGCCTAAAGTTCTAACCTATAGTATTTAGCCACAGTATGTTTAGTTGCTAGGTTACTACTATTATTATTATTATTAGGGGGTTTGTGTGATCCGCCACCAAGACCCACTGCACCTAAACCATGAGGTCCTCTGTGCCCCATGTCCAGGCAGCAGTTCACATCAAATCCGCCCTTTTTGCAAAACGAAGGAGTCCGTGGGGGCCTTCCTCTCGTATATAACTGGTGTCAGGGTATCCTTGTCCCAGATATTTCTGCCTCATTGATGCGAGGGCATCACATTCGCATAGAACGTGGAAAGAAGTTTCCTCCTTCTCTCCACTCCTTCGACATAATGGGTTGTTCTCCAACCCCATTAGGTGGAGGTGCCTCCTCAGAGAGTTGTGTCCCGTCAGAAGACCGACCAACAACCTCACTTCCGGCCTGCCAAGACCCAGCGCAGTGTTCTGCTTAGGTGTCCATCCAGGCCTTCAATGAAGTCGTGTGCCTGTCTCTGACCTCTTACCGTCTCTCTCCATCTACGCAAGTGTCCTGATCGAACATTTTTTCTTACGCTTTCTTTCCCGTAGCCTCTTGATATTCCTATCATTGGTTCTGGGCCCATCGGTGGAGTTTCTGCTCCTCTCTTAGCCAGTTTATCTGCTATTTCATTCCCTTCCACTCCTTCATGTCCAGGGACCCAAACAAGTCTTACTTGCTTACTGCTTGACAACTTATCCAGCAGTAATTGGCATTCCCAGACCAGTTTTGATGTTATTTTTGTAGGCCTTTATAGCCGCCTGACTATCAGAACATATCGCAACACCTGTGCTCATGCTTCCTGATTCCAGTATTCGTTTTACGCATGCAAGTATTGCGTATACCTCCGTTTGGAAGACCGTAGAGTATAGTCCCAGCGACGTAGAGTATCTTCCCTGGGTGTACGGTCCTTTATGCATGTACATTCCGGCTCCTGTACCTTTGTCTGTTTTTGACCCGTCCTTGAACCAGATTTGTCCATTTCCAAGATCTACTTGTTTCCGTAGCCACTCTTCCTGAGCCGGAAAAATAGCCCCTATTTTGCTATTGAAATTATACTTAGGAGTCATGTAGTCCGTACCGGCTTGCAGCATCGGATCCCACTCCAGTATCTTGATCAGACACTCACCGTGTTCATTTCTTGCAAGAGATGTTGACCAACTCCCTCCTGTGTTCAATCTCATTGCGGCCTTACTAGCCTCCCCCTGTACCATGAGGTCCAGAGGTGGGAGGTCCAACAGGATTTCCATGGCCGCTGTGGGGGTACTTCTCACGGCCCCCGTGATTCCAAGGCAGGCCATCCGCTGTACTTTATTAAGTTCTCTTTTTGCCCATTCCTTCCTGGTAGCAGGCCACCAGACTATAGAGGCAAAAGTTAGAGACGGTCTTATTATAGTAACATAGAGCCAGTTCATCATCTGGGGTCGAAGCCCAGATGAGGTTCCAATCGCTCTCCTGCATGCCCAGAAAGCGTTACACGCTTTTGCTGCTAAAAGCGTATTTTTAGTAGGTTACTACTAAAAATAGTATTAATAAAAAACGTCTAAAAATAGGCTGTATAATACGTCAAGTGCCATATGTAGCGTAGTCCTGTGCATGTTAAACTAGGCTGGTTATAAGTTTTTAGTTGTAGCTCATGTATCACTGAAGATGACTATTTTGTCGTTGAAACGTGTTTGATTATTAAACATAGGCCTATATGTAGGCTATGTGAGAATTTAGTGTATTGTTATTTTTTTAAATAATTCCTTCTTGTCATGCTCAAAGTTTATTAATAGCACTGTATTATTAAAAAAAACAATAAGTTTATTTGTTTTCTGTATGTAGCATAGTTATTATTAACAGCATTTTATTATTACAAAGTGTTTTATTATTATTAAAGATTATTACAGCTTCGTTTTTAAGTTTAATTATCACTAGGCTATAATTAGATTTTCACAATTACTTGGCCTATTGTTTGTCTAATTGAACATGTTTTGTCTTGAACAAATAACAGCTTTATATTTTACTTGTTGAACTTTGTTGTGAGTAGTTGTTACTTATTTATGATGCTAGGCCTCCGGTTGTGTCCTTGGTCTTCTTTAACTCCGGGACTGTCTGGATGGCCTCCGAGCTGAAAACATGGTCCGTGCCAAAAGAAAAGCTTTCTTTTTAATTACGTTTTATTTTCTACTCTTCATTTTTACGTCGTAGAATAGTTAATTAGGCCTAATTTATAATGTACAAACACAAACTCTACTGGCTCTTCCTATTTACTCGTTATAGGATCGCTGTGTATAAAAAGGGTATGGAAAGGATCCACACACTAGGTGTAGTCGGTAAGCCTTCTCCCAAGACACTTCTACTCAAAGACTGCCGACATTACATCCTGTTCAATTGATCCCCTCTGGAAATGCCGAAGGCGCTCGTATTAAATCTAATTCAATGACTGGCAACAGCTCCTTCTTCCTTACTACATAATTTGTTGTTTCCGCCATATTTTGGCTCAGCGCGTCAGCATTAGTTTTTCCCTGGCCTGTGTTCTATTAAGTAGATAAATTCTTAGAGTTTTAATATTCTACTGGTAGGGTCCTTCATGGAAGTTAAGTAGCATATCGCTTTGTTATTTATACAAATTTTAAATTTCTGCCCTGAAAGATAACATCTGAAAAGCCTACAATTCCATATCACCCCTAACACTTCGAGTGTGCTAGTTTAGTTCTTCTCTGCCTTGTGCAGTACCCTACTTTCGTAAGCTATTGGTTGAAATTTCCCATCTTACTGACCCAATTCCTTCTAAAATTGCATGTGTTGCGAGTACAAATTTCTTTGTGAAATGTGGATAGACTAAAATGGGTGCCGTAATTAATTCATACTTGAGAGTTTCAAACACAGAATCACAGTTTTTATTCCATTTGAATTTAACATTGTCTTAAGTGAGGTCAAAAAGGGGTCTGGCTATATTTGAAAAACCCTCAAAATGGCTATGATAAAACCCCACTAAACCTTACAAAGCCTTTATGCTTTTTACTGTTTTTAAAATTGGGAAATTCCTTGCTGCTTCCTATTTCTTAAGGTCAAGTCTTATCACATGTTCGTCTATCAGAAACCTTAAATAATTCACTTCGCTTACTCCAAATTTGCATTTTGCAGACCCGCATGTATTGTCCGCGGGAAAATAAAAGCTTTCTTTTTAATTACGCTTTATTTTTCTACTCTTTATCTTTACATCACAAAACAATTAATTTGTCTATAGGTTTAATCTAAAAACACAAACCCTTTTGGCTCTTCCTATTTACACGTTTTAGGATCGCCTTAAAAGGGTATGGAAAACCACACACGCACTCTAGTTGGCGAGCCTTCTCCCAAGAGACTGCTACTCAAAGACTGCCGATATTGCAACCTGTTCAATTGATCCCCTCCGAAAATGTCAGAGATGCTTGTGCTGCATTTGTGAAACTAGTTGCGAGTTTGCACATAGTCTTTACTTCCAACTTACATTCTGAATGTAGTGTGTTAAGTGAATGATGGCCAATTAGTAATTATGAATAATTGATGGAATGATGTCTTTGTATACATCCGTGCCCAGTGGGTCACATACTTACTGTTAAAAAATGAATTATTCTTGAAGAATTACCTTTAATGTAATATTCTATTTGTTTACAATACATGAATACTTGCTAATCCTAAGTAAAAACAGATTACCGTACTTAATAAAAAAGTTGTGTTGAAACTAGAACTGTATGACTACAGTCATAGTGAGGATGGTGATGCTTCTGTTAGTGAGTACTTTATTCGTTTCAATGCTTAACAAAAAATATTCAACTACAAGCAGTCGACTAGGCCTACTTATTCGATTATTCATGACGACTAGTTTCGGAAGAGTTGATTGTTAAAAGAAGTCGATGTTGCACAACTATACTTTAGATAAGCTTATTCATGAGTGATATTATTTAATTTACCTATTTGAGTCTGAGTCTATGGAAATTAGTAAAAAAATTCTCTCAGTGTGGAAATCATAACTTATTGAAATTATAGTTATTATATAATTTATACCCAATTGCATTAATAATACTTCCTGAAAGGTAATGCACCTATAAAAATTCAGTTAAAATTATTAGAAGTTTAAATATTTTCTGTTTCAGATGGCACCAGTTGACCCAAATCAAAGAGGTTTTTTTAATCGTAATCTAGTAGTAATAGTAATGGTACCAGGACTAGTGTTAATGCATTGGTATTGGTTAAAACTTCAGGATAATAAATTTATTCGAGAGGAGCTACGTGATAAATCAAAATTACCTACTACTTTGGTAATTATATTTTTATTTAACATTGAATTAGAAGTAAAATTTCAGTTTGCCACATCTCACTGTTTTTCCCGCATAGGGATTGCAAACTAGTTGCTTTAATTGAAAGGAATTGGGCATCTGTTGCGCTACCCGAGTCAAAAAATGCCTAACACATTCAACACACATAAAACACCCATCCAATTAAATATACATACATTAAACAATACCTACAGTTCGAGTAAACTAGGAGTGCGTAATCCCTTCTACTTCTCCTTAAACCTGCCTTGGCGGTCTAACCAATTCCACAAAAAAATAGGTCCACAAATAACATTTAACTGAGGAAATGGACAGCGCTCACATTCTTATAACTTTACCTACTTGCTTACAACCTTTATATAAAAAGTTATTTCACATTTTAGAGAAAAATATGACAAATATCTATAAATAAGTAAGGTTTTGTTTCATAAAATGTTATAACTGTGATGCAAAATTTTACTAAGTTTTTTTATAAAATAAAAGTGATGACAACAAAAATGTTCAAAGCGAGAAATTTTTGTATTCTAAGACAAAAAGAAAACTTTTTGCAAGAAAGTTGTTAATAATTGGTGGAACTAACTTTTTTATTTGAAACAATTTTCTGTACGACCCTTTGTTTAGTCATGAGAAAGGTAATTCCTGTAATGAATACATTTTACGCTTTTTGACATTGGTTTGGTGCAATCCTGGCTGTTCCGTAGGTCCAATACAATGACACCATAATACTATCTTGCTTTAATCATACTGTATTTAAAGTTTTAGGTTTTGTATTCTTTTAAAATTGTATTGTTAATCGCCAGGTTGGTGAAGTTATTAAATATGTACACATACGAAATTTTTGTGGGAAAAGTAAATAGGATGATGTAAGGGGAAGGGTATCTCAGGAAATACTTCCTGCCTTCCTGCTCTCTTTATTTGTCGATTCCAAGAACGCATTCTCCTAATAATTTTTAACACATGAGCAAAATATTTGTCACACATGTAATTTTATTATTCTTAGTTCTTGCGTTTTTTCCTAAACTAAACCATTTTTTTGTAAATTGGACTTGATGTTTAGATTTTTGAAAGGTTCAAGTAAACTTGCCAACTTGGACCTTGAATATTTTTTAAATATCAAATATTACCTTTTTTGTTTACTACTTATTTAGTAAATGTTTTGCTATTAAAACTTTATAACGATTTCGGCCTACACAAAATAAAAAATAAGTACCCATATACAAAATGTCACAAAAACCTTAATACGGTACTCTATGAAGTATTGAATTCAAAACATTAAAATAAATTTTAAAATATTCAGTAACGTTTTTTTCCGAAATCAGACATTAATTTTTATTATCATGAATAACAATGTTAAAATTTTAAGTAATTGTAACTACATCATTTGGCAACCGTTTCCAATAAATAAAAAATAGCTGATGAAATTAGGCCTTTTACAGATGGGCACAGTTACTGTTGTTGCTGTTTAACTGTTGTAAAAAAAACTAATAAAAAACTAAAATAAACTAACCGAATTCGAAAAATGTTTCTGAATATTTTCATTTATAATAATGCATAGAATCCGATCCTGTATTATAGCACGATAAGATTTTTTTTGTGACACCTGTATATATTTATAAATAAAAGAACTAATTTTTACACGTCCTGTTCACTAAGAAAAATGTGTTTATCACTTTTGTTTACCCTTACTTTACAGAGACAAACTAGGGTGTACAGTAAAGAACAGAGGTCTATTTTTTTTTTTTATTGAGGTTGTACTGATGACGCTGAACACAACAAACAAAGCGTGGGGACCGGGCTTTACTTCCCCTCTCGAAGGGCATTCCCGGCGTGAGGAATCTGTACATTCCCACTCTCATCGTCTTTGAGGATTTCGACTGTGCAGAACAATGGTGCATTGGGAGTACAAACCAGAGTTTGATAAATTCTGAAGACTAAGGAGAGGGTTAATCAACCATCTGAGTTGCCTGCGCTTATTTTCTTGCCGATAAATAATCAAATCTATTGAAGGTCTTGTCCTTTGTTATTAACAAGACAATTACTGGAAAACTGGGCCCAGTACTTTCCATGAGGAAATTACTGAATAGCACCCTTTTAGTGGAAACCAACAGCAAGACACAAAGTTTGTCGCTGCTAATGATGGCCTCTTTCTACAACATAGTTAAGGTAACTGACATTGACATAGAACCCCACAGGTCCTTGAATTATTTAGAGAGTGACATTATTTGTAGAAGCTTGATCTCCACTAGTTTGGAGGAAATAAAGAGCGAATTAGCTTGTCAATCAGTTCTTCATGTCTCTCACATAATGTGCAACGAAAATGGAGAGAAAAAAGCCAACACTGCATCTTTTATTTTGACCTTTGGCTTACCTACATTGCCAGATCATATATATGCAGGTTTCCACCGTCTTCCAGTTAGACCTTATTTCCCAAATCCTCGACAATGTTGTACATTCTTATAAGCTCTTGTGATGTATTAGCAAGAAACGTGCGGTAGAAAATGTCAGAATAGTAAGAGCTGCAAAGATGTCACCAAGTGTCTTAATAATGGGAGTGATCATCCTACTCCTTTAACTGTGAAAAGTGCAAAAACGAGAAAACAGTCCTTACTATTATGGCTAAGGGCAAAATGTCTTTTAATGCTGCAAAAATCTGTATAAAGCCTCTAGCCCTGTCTAAAGGGCAAATATTTTGCCACAGTGGCTTCAAATAAGAGCAACACTCCATGTACTAATTACAAAAAATTATCAAAATCAGTCAAGGTCTTGACAGATCTGGTCCCTCAGCTCCTCGTCCTATTTTCAAAAACTTCTTCTTCCGTTTTTATCTCCTTTCCACTTCTTCTTCAGTCCTCTATAGCCCTCTATAGCTTCTTGCCCAGTCAATAAAGGGAAAAAATAGGCCTTAGTTGGAATTAATTAGTGGAAAGCTGAAATTTTGTCAGATGTTACAATAATATAAGAGGAGTATTTACACAAAAGTCCCCACCCCTCCCCCTCTTGCTTCCCCCCTACCCCCCTTAAAGTTCACTTTTGAAAGGCTTTTTTATTTTGTCAATATCTAAAAGATAAAAAGCGATAGAGTCATTTTTATTTCGTTATTGTAATCCTTATAATATTCTCTATCAAAAATGTTCATTGCATTTAAGCTATAAAACAATTATTTACCGTGTATTTTTAAATTTAATGTTAAAATTTTAACTTTTCTATTACAATAATTAGATGTTTAGCTATTTTTTATTAATATGAGACAAGTTATGAAAAAATGGCTTAAATAAAACTTTTAGGGTATTTTGCAATCTTTATATTGATGCAAGTTTTATAAATGTTAAGTGCAGACAGTTGACTTAATCGGCCTGTCAAAGGGAGATGGTGCGGCGCGGAGCGTACAAGTTCTCGCGGCCGGATCAACCCGTTGGCATATCAGCGGTCAATCTGCAGTAAAGGATAATTGTTTGGACTTTTATTTGTATAGCTGGTCTAATTATATTTATTACAATGGTTAAATAGACGTAAACATTTATTATATTTTTTCATTATTTATTTATTTTCTGGTATTTATTATTGCAGTGATAAACACACAGTATGATTTCTTTTAGCCAAGCCAATAAAGTTTTAGTTTGGGGGATTATTTATAACCCTAAGTTATTAAGGCCGTGCCATTCTCCACCACCTATGGACCCGCCGCGCCGTGTCCCGTACTGGCTAAAACCGGCAACGACAGGTGTCAAGCAGCAGAACATGTTTTGTTTACTGTCAAAACACCATCATTGACCATCCACCCATCACTCAAATTGCTATTTACAATATCTTAAAATTGTCTGGGATATATACAATACTGGCACATAAAAGTAGAGAGTTTCAATTTTATATAAGGCCGGCCACACATAGAATCAGACACGGTCAGTCACGTTTAGTCAGTTTGACTAATAGCAACTAAAACGGGGGGTTTAGCATGGGTGGTTATGGGGTCGCCACACACTGCATCGAACGAGACGAACAGACGTCTAAATATGTGTTTTCCTTGACTGACGCAGCTCCCTCAAAAGACACCTTTAGTCAAAAGCTATCAGACACTGTCCGTCAGAGCCACCTGCGCACAACCCCTCCTTGTCACTTGATATTTTCCAATTCGTGTTTTGTTTTTTAATCTTATCCTTGATTTGATTTTTTCCAAGATGTATTCCAACGTTTCGACTTTCATTCGACAGTAGTTTTCGATTTTTTGGGATGGTTCTCAACTCCTTAATAAAGTCTACGAGGTTCCTCTTCTCGTTTATAGGGTGTACCCAACGTTCTCTGTTATTAGTGCCTTTTAAAATAAATTAAATTAATTAATTAAATTAAATTTAAATTAAATTAGTTCCACATCATAATTATAGCTTCCTCTTCCTTCTCTTCAAAGTTCGTTTCAAAGTTAGGTTAAAAACTTTCAATAAGCACTAAATGCACACAATACAACAATCTGGTGGACAGAAGAACTGAAAATGGAGGGAGGCCATGACGCCCAGTGACTAAAACCCCCCCACACAGGATCAGTCAATAACAGTCAAACAGACAGAAAAGACTAAAGGCGTCTTTGACTATGACTGACCGTGTCTGATTCTGTGTATGGCTTGCCTAAGACAGTGGAAACATTCTTGCTACTGTTTTATTCCAATCCAGTTTCGTCTTGATCATCAATTATTTCATCTACATTATTAGGACTGTTATCACATTAAAACCTTAAAACAATTAAGTTCTACTTTCCGACACCCACAATATTTAATACAAGATGTCTTACAGCTACAAGACACGAGGTGCAGAATGTCATCAGTCACAAAAGCCTTAGTACTTAGTGTTGGTGTTAAAGCTTTCCTCTAACCTCCATTTTCTTTCATCTTTTCCATCTTCCAACTCCAAACTGTAGCATCCAATCTGTTATCAAGCCATGTCTGCATTTGCAAATAAACCCTGAACAAATTCTGATGAAGGGGCGAAGTTTGACCTTAGATTAAATGTTTTTGCAAGTTTTTGCAGGTAACGAGCTTCATTGAAGTTCATGTGCTTTTTATGTTAAGATAAAATTTTCCCCGTTTGTTTTCAGTTCTTTGGAATCATCTTGACGTAGAAACACCGACGCTTGTGATTGAGCTTCTTCTGACTTTTGTAAAATGTCCAAATATTTTATTTTTCCCAGATCAAAGAAAGAATATGTTGTGTCACAACCTGTTATGGCATAAGCAAACAGATTAAGCTTCCTTTTGTCATTCAACTTATGGATGATTTTGGATATCCTGTAATACACTTTTCCATGTAATCGTCCAGTTACTGGTTTTCAAAAGTAGATTGTTTGGTTCTCAGGCCCAAGCGCTACCAACAGTATTAATAAATTGACAGTAAACAAAACATGTTCTGCTGCTTGACACTTGCCGGTTTTAGCCAGTCCGGGGCATGGTGGGTCCATATTTGATGGATAATGGAACGGTCTTTATAAACAAAATTTCAGCTATTCACTAATTATATCCAACAAAGGCCTATTTTTTCCCTTTATTGGCTTGGCTAAAAGAAACCATATTGTGTGTTTATCACTGCAATAATAAATACCGGTACTAGAAAATAAATAAATAATGAAAAAATAAAATAAATGTTTACGTCTATTTTACCATTGTAATACCAATAATTAGACCAGCTATACAAATAAAAGTCCAAACAATAGGCTTTTACTGCAGATTGACCGCGGATATGCCAACGGGCTGATCCAGCCCGCGATATAAAGATTGCAAAATACCCTAAAAGTTTTATTTGAGCAATTTTTTCATAACTTGTCTCATATTAATAAAAAATAGCTAAACATATAATTATTGTACTGTAGGTACTGTAATAGAAAAGTAAAAATTTTAACATTAAATTTAAAAATACACGGTAAATAATTGTTTTATAGCTTAAACGCAATGAACATTTTTGATAGAGAATATTATAAAGATTACAATAACGAAATAAAAATGACTATCGCTTTTTATCTCTTAGATATTGACAAAATAAAAAAGTCTTTCAAAAGTGAATTTTAAGGGGGGTAGGGGAGGAAGCAAGAGAGGAATGGCGGGGACTTTTCAGAAAATATTCCTTATATAATCAACTAACATCCATGAAAAAATCAGCTTTTCACTAATTAGTTCCGACTCAAACCCTTTATTGACTGGGCTATCTAGTGTCGCAGTCTCAGAACAAGAATTAGTACAATCTATTCCTGCTCTTGATAAAGAACATGTATAAAAAAAGAAGACAATTTCTCCAATAACTGGAGTAAATCAATTAATGAATTGTATTCTCTTAGGCCTGGGCCTCACGGGCCTAGTGGTAAATCCAGCCCTGATTGTAATATCATAAGACGTCATTACATACTTTATGTAGTGCGTTTACCATTATCTTGAGGTTAAGTACGTTCGAAGGAGGCACTGAAAACACAATCATAGGTTATGGGGAAAAATTAACACCAGACAAAAATAACAGCTGATTATTAATATTTCATACTTATTTGTGGTAGCCTAACTGGATTGTTCATAAATATATATATTTACCTTTACGATCTGTCTAACAATCCTGGTTTTTCGTCGTCTTTAAATGACGGCCGTTTCGTCTATTTTATTCAGTCATTTTCAAATTCCAGATGTTCGCACACTGGGAACTTTGTCACAAATAAAAACATTTAAAACACTTTGTAACGCTTACTTCCTAATGAGGCAAATGTGCCCAGGATGCTCTGTCGAAGAAATAACCCAGGGTTCGGGCGCCAAATAAATAGACTGGTTGGTTACAAATAATTTTATTTTTGCCTCTGGTAGGTACAATTAAATTGCTCTTACTCACTAGCCTTCTTACAGAAAATGTACCTATAGGTATTCCCAGACTGATTTGAAGGTGGTCCTTTGGGGAAATGTATGGGGAGGGTGAGGATTCAGAGGGAGCTCAACACGCTCCTGTACCTGAGGGGGATAGAGCGAGGACTCATAAGGAGCTCAACACGCTCCCGTAACTGAGGGGGGGATAGAGGGAGCTCAACACGCTCCCGTACCTGAGGGGGATAGAGGGAGGTCTCAGAGGGAGCTCAACACGCTCCCGTACTTGAGGGGGATAGAGGGAGGTCTCAGAGGGAGCTCAACACGCTCCCGTGCCTGAGGGGTTAGAGCGAGGATTCAGAGGGAGCTCAGCACGCTCCTGTACTTGAGGGGGATAGAGGAAGGTCTCAGAGGGAGCTCAACACGCTCCCGTACCTGAGGGGGATGGATTGAGGACTCAGAGGGAGCTCAATACGCTCCCGTACCTGAGGGGATAGAGCGAGGACTCAGAAGGAGCTCAACACGCTCCCGTACCTGAGGGGGATAGAGGAAGGTCTCAGAGGGAGCTCAACACGCTCCCGTACCTGAGGGGATAGATCGAGGACTCAGAGGGAGCTCAACACGCCCCCGTACCTGAGGGGGATAGAGGGAGGTCTCAGAGGGAGCTCAACACGCTCCCGTACCTGAGGGGGTAGAGCGAGAACTCAGAGGGAGCTCAACACGCTCCCGTACCTGAAGGGAAGGTAGGACCTTGTGGGTTGGCAGCCTGGGAAAGACTGACTCTTGGAGCTGTCCCCCACTACACTTACACTATCTAATATTACTCTAATCTTATCTGCTTAGGTCAATATTAACTTACTTAATCAAGCCTTTACTGTAACTATACATTTCTCCAGAAATGTTACGTTACAACTTATACACACATGACACTTAATGTACATTACAAACATATAAAGATTAAAAACACATTTGAACTGCAGCATAAGATATTTGGCACATGTTACCGTGTTCAGTTCAGTGGAGTGCGAGTTTGAACTGAACACGGTAACATGTGCCGAATATCTTATGCTGCGGTTCAAATGTTTTTTTAATCTTTGTATGTTTGTAATGTACATTAAGTGTCATGTGTGTATAAGTGTTTTAAATGTTTTTATTTGTGACAAAGTTCCCAGTGTGCGAAAGCTGGAATTTGAAAATGTCTGAATAAAATAGACGAAACGGCTTCATTTAAAGACGACGAAAAACCAGGATTGTTAGACAGATTGTAAAGGTAAATATATATATATTAATATTTAATGTACCATGTCATTATTAGGCCTAAATATAATCATGTACAAATATAAAAAATGAATTTAGAATAAATTAGTAAAACTTTACGAAATAAAATATATCAGACAACCTTAATATATAAAATCAAATTTGAATTAAATAAGTTAGAAATTTAAAATAGAGACAACTTAAACAAATTTTAGCAGAAAAATAAATTGTCAAAAATTATAACTCTAAAAAACTCCCTACTTAAAATTCCAATGCTAACAATGTTTCACAATTAGCCTACACAGTTTATAAGTTCACCAAATGTTTGTAGATGTTCTTTCATGCTGAGAATTTCCATACAATCTAACTCAGTGTTGTAACTATTTTGTTGTTAATGCAAGATTCACAGTTCTTTTAATGTATCAAAGAAATTGATTGTAAGCGTAGAATATCGGCACTTGTACATTAAAATAAATCGAAAAGTTTTCATGAAGAAATATATATTGGCACTCAACCATACAATGAAACTTTTTAAAATTGTTAAATATCTTTTGAAAAACAATTCTTATGAAAAAATATATAGAGTCCAGTTCACACGTCTGATCACACCGGGTTTTTTTGATGAACTAGTTAATTACAATGTAGAACAAAAACTATACTCCGTTCACCTTGCCGTGGCGCCTGAAGGATTAGGAGACCCTTACACACACACGCACACAAATGCAGCCGTCCCGCCCGCCAGGTAGATGACTCGTAGACTAGGGCGTCCAATACGTAACTGCGATTTTCACAAAACTCAAACTTTAACAACTGATAATGGTATATTTGTAACCTCCGCACAATTTCAAAGAAAATGATACCAAATACGACATGATTACGATAATATATATGTATATACTAGCTGAATGCCCGTGCTTCCCTACTGTTGTTAGTAATATTATGCAGTTAGTTGTCAAAATCTACACCAACTCCATCTAAAACCAAACGTTGTTGTTTCATCCATATCATTAAATTAAATTAAATTTCTGACTAACAATTTTTCATCAAAAGTGAAATTCGACTAACCGTCTACTCGCCATGGGTAGGGAAGTTGTGGTAAATTTATTTCGCATTACCTTAAAATCCCATTTTTGGACGCCATCTTGAAATTGGTAATAGTTATCGTGGATTTCGGATTTGTTCTGAAAAGTAGACAACAATACGAACATTTAAAGTTTATGGTTGATTGGTGTCCGACAGCTGGAAGTATACACACTACTCAGGACAGACACGACATTACATTAGGGAAATATGTTTTTCACTGTGATATGTTTGCCGTTTCCGTGTCTGACGAAGTAACGGTGGGAAAGTAAAATATATTAGTTAAGAATTGAATAATAATTAAGTACATATAAACATTTTAAAACATCAGTTTACTAACTTAGCTTCCACATTTGCTTCCACATTTCTTATTCACTTTATAGTTTTTGTTGTTTTAATATATTTTAAATGTGTTCTCGGAAAAGTCTTTAACTCCTAATATATTTTGAATGTAAATATTGTAAACAAAACTTCTGGTTATTTTAGTATATACAGTTTTTATATTTTTCTTAACATGATTCCTCCAATTGCATTCTTGTATAAGTTATAAATTATATTAAAGTAGGTAATTTCTTATTAATTGTTAATAAACTTGTGTTCACATTACTGGAGTTGTTAATTTAACTATAGCATGTAAATATTGGGTATAACATTCCTGGTTCATTTAGTCGATTGTTTTTTGTTTGATTTATTTCTTAACATGTTTCCTCCAATTATTCTTGTACGAGTTATTAAATTATATTGAATAAGGTAAATACTTATTAATTGTTAATAAATGTGTTTTTACATTGCTGGAGTCGTTAATTTAACTATAAAAGTCCCCAAAATCCACTTTTTTGGTCCTAACAATATGTTGTGTGGACTCATTTTTCTCAGAATTTAACAAAGATTTCAAAAATAATCATATAATTAGGATAAAGATTCAACTTAAATATTGTGTAGCGTCTCCAGTACTTGTGTACCTGCCTGATACCTGACCGTCCGGGTCGAGGGTGTGGGGGGCGCTCGTGAGTGCACTTACGAACGCAAAGGGTCTCCTAATCCTTCAGGCGCCACGGCAAGGTGAACGGAGTATAATCAACGTGCAGTGCTTGCACACATCTGTCTGCACCAGTGTTTGCTAATGAACTGTCCCTCCACTTTTTCTAATCTGGCAGTTGATTGACTTCACGCGGTAATTTACAGACTGGTGAAACACATTGACCTTCAGTTCCCACGATCCTTTTTGTCTTTTTCAATATCAGTATAGTCAAGTCGTTGGCAACATAATTATCAATATACATCACTAACTAGTACACTAAAAATAAAATACTATACAAATGAATCATGTTGTATGCCTTATACTGTAATTTACAGATTTCAAAAATTATATATTTTATTTTTGAAATCATATATAGGTGTGTTACCGAGCTTAGCTTCGCATGCTGAGGTCCCTCTAGTATACCATGAAACGAATATAGAAACCATTTGGGCAATGATCACTAAATAACAAAATACAAAATATATTAAATCCTTAAAAACATTGGAAATTCAAAAACTAATGGTATATGACAAATTTTAGTCTACTATGAATGTAAAATTTGTGTTTCAGATTATTTTATTTTTACACTAGGATAGGAAGAGGGAAGTTATAGAATCATGTTTGTAACTATAATGCTTTTTTCATAATAATATAGTTGAATGTAGGTCAACTTATAAAGTAAAAATAACGCAAGCAAAATATGACATGACAAGTTGAACAATATTTAACTGTATTCTTTTGCTGAGACAAATGAGCAATATTACAATTTAAATAAATTTATTTATTTAACAAATCCATTCAACTGCATTTTTTATACTGCATTTTGGAAACTTATTCCCAGATCTACAAAACCTTTCAAGTTTGAATAAAATTCATTTACAGTTTCGTCTCAAGTATAATGCTATGATTAAGGATATAACCTGTTTGGACTTTCCTTGAGAAAATATTTAAATTTCTTTCTGGCTCTTTCATGGGTACCCCTATACATTTGACTTGATTTGCATAACATGGTACTGTACTGATATCCCCTTTTAATTATAGTATAGTGTATTAATTATAAAATAATATCTTATTTTATTTGTAATTATGTTTCTTTTCTTTAGTTTTTATTATTCTTTTTTCAGTTATACGAAGCAATTCTTAACAAAATGCAAGGATTGAAAACATCTTCATCTGATAACCCAAAAGAAAATTAAAAATGTGTGTGCTGTAATACTAAAACTAATAGAATCGACAAATTTAAGTTAGTGTTTCAGAGATTAATTTTGAACATCAAACATTTTTATATCTATAGGTATGTACTTTTAGATAATGATTGTGTACAAATGTTTGTGACAATATTTTTTGTAAATGTATAAAATTATATAAGTTTAAAGTTATAAATCTCTTGTTTCTTCTTAGTATTACAAGTTATCAACTCTGTAAAACCAGTTCTCTATAACCAACTTTAAATAACTAAACATACTAAATCCGTTATCAGTCACAGAGTTTCTATAGATTATTTGGTGAAAAATTTGTTCATTATATTGTGTTAAGACATTTTTGAAAATTCTTAACAATTACAGTAATGAAAATCCCCAATACTTGTCGGCCACAGAATGAAATAGATTTTATAACTGTTAAAAAACTAAGAAAATTAAAATTGTGACAATGTAGGACAGTAATAGTTAACCCTTAACGTGCTTTTAGCGCCTTTAAACGCGGCACGACCCAATATCTAAACACGGTTAGCGCCTTTAAACGCAAATACACAAACACATGCTTAGATGATTCCATAGTTCACGAAACTTCCAATAGAGTGCAGAGAGATGTCCTTTGAGTATGTTTAAACCAAATAACAAATATAAGCAATGTCTGAGACGTCTTATCGGTCTGTATTCTGTCGCCAGAGCAAATGAGTCTTCTATCGCAAGTGTTCTCAGCTCGGCTTACGCTTGTAGACACAATCTGTTTTACTCAGCTGTTCCTTGTTTGTTTGTACTGTTAGCTGACTGATATTCATTCCGAAGTTTTAGTTTTGTATAAGTTCTGTTTTTTTTTTAGTTTAGTAGGTAATTATTTTATTTTTAGACAACAATAAGTATTGCTTTTATGTATTTAGTTTTTGACTAAAAATCGTAAATTCTGCTAAGTTTAGTTTTATTTTTTTTTAATATTTAAAACAAGTTTAAAATTAGTTGAGTATTTTTTATGTGTACTACTTAACCCTAAGAATCAAAATTTAAAAAGAACATTAAAAAAGTAGATATACATTTTTTTAAATGAGCGGTAGCCCATATTTTAGCTTTCGCTTTAAGGGTTAAGTAAAAAGTGACACACTCCAAAACCTCAATACTTGTTAGCCACACAATAAAGTAGGGTATTATAACTGTTACAGATCTAAGAAAATTGAAACCTTGTAGGTCAGTGATAGTAAGTACAAAGTGGCACACTCCAAAACCTCAATACTTGTTGGCCACACAATAAAGTAGGGTATTATAACTGTTACAGATCTAAGAAAATTGAAACCTTGTAGGTCAGTGATAGTAAGTACAAAGTGATACACTCCAAAACCTCAATACTTGTTGGCCACACAATAAAGTAGGGTATTATAACTGTTATAGATCTAAGAAAATTAAAATTTTAACCTTGTAGGTCAGTGATAGTAAGTACAAAGTGATATTCTCCAAACCTCAATACTTGTCGGCCACACAATAAAGTAGGGCAATTGTTAAGTTCAAATTGATATACAGTAGAACCCCGATTATCCACGAGTGGATTACCCGCGTTGCGGCTTAACCGCGATCGCCAAAATATGCCGAGATCACCAAAAAAATACAAATTACATACGTAAAAGTGCATTTTGATAACAGTAGTACTGTAGTAGTTATGTACTGGACTATGTTTGTTTTGATTTTGTTCTTTGTAAATATGTAAATAGTGTGTGTGAAACTATGTAATTTTTCCAACATATAAAGGTTCATAATACTGTACATATTAAAATTAATTGTAATTACCTGAACCTTTTGTGAAGATTAATTAAGCACCTATTTTAGTTTTACGGTAATTTTTAACTATTTCTAGGGCATTTTAGGTTAGTTTTGGATTATCCACGATTTCGATTATACACGGAAGTTCAGCCACCCATTATCGCGGATAATCGGGAGTCTACTGTACTCCAATTTCAATAATTACCAAAAGGCTTTAAAAGAATGTAATATTATTAGACATTTTCAGGTATTAGTTTAGTACCTAAATATTTTTATTTTCAAACAATGTTTCCCTGTTAAAATTTACAAAAGAGCTTTCCTTGTCTTTCTGAAACTTGTGAGCTACTGTTTTTGAGTTTATCCATGCTCATAATTTTTCCTTGTGCTGTTACAGTTAAACACTAAGTATTTTTCACTCTCGCATCCAGAAACTGAATATTCTTTTTGCTTCTACAACTACTACTGACAATGTTTAAAATATGCATAATGCAATCCAGAAAAATATAAATATTTCTTTAAAATTAAAATAAAAAGTAATAATTTTTATTAGTTGAAAACTTTTGTTTAGTTGTCTCAGAAGCCCAATCCTCTCAGATACTTTATTCGCTTTCATTCCAGTTTCACTAATGTTTAATGTAACCTAAAAATACTAGTTTTTAAAAATTGTTAATTAAGTATATTTATGTTCAGTAATTCTGTAAAGATTTCATTACAAAGGGTAATTAAATAAAGGAGCTATTAGGCTGTTGTTACACTGATATCCTGATTTTTGTTTATACAGTAAACTTTCCTTAATCCTGCATGTCAAAGCATGCTGGGTTATAAAATATTCTGGATTATAGGATGAATGTGGGGGGAAAGGGGAGAACTTATATCTAAACAAAAATTACAATAAGTAATCATTTTTGTTCTTAAAACAACTTAAATATATAACAGGAAAACTGATTTATAATACGCACATAATATAGTAAAATCAATCAGTCCACAAAATTTAAATGAATACATAATGAAGAAGATGAATCATTAATTGGATGAGATTTAAATGAATCTCTAATGTCATTTAGTTTTTTAGTTTTCTTTCTTCATTTTTTTATAAAGTCATCTCGAATTGGAGTTTCAATATTTCATAATTATTAAACGATCTGCTGTGTTTAGAAAATTTAACAACCATGTTTAAGGTATCAGCTGCTTGGTTCCACATGATTTTATTTGATTCATCCATGTCATCTTCATCGAAGTCAACATCTTTGGGGGCTGTTCGATTGATCACATTCTAGATGATAGCTTCATCTGTTAAAATTTTAATCTCTTGGCTCATTTTGTTCTGCTTCAGCCCATTCTATAACTTCTTCTCGAGCCAGTTTTTCCATGGGTCCTCTGTATGCATATCACCTTAAACCTCTTCTAATTCATCAACAGTTTCGCTTTCAGTAATTTCAACATTTTGATCCATTACTTCTAGAAAACGTTTACATCATGGTTTTTTCAAAATTTTGTGTTTTATTGCACCCCAAGCTAAATCAGTAGCAAAAAAACACCTTTGATAGAGAAATTTTCTAAAAGGTATGCCTGATGAAAGGAGGTTTGCTGTATTTTACATGGCTGGTGGTATACAACTAACTCGACTTTCATAAATAGACTCTTATTAATTTTATATCAAATTTATTTTTTTGTTTAGTTCTAGGAACTCTAAAATAATTTATGCACTTTATTAGTATGGAAATAGTCAAATTATGATTCTATTTCATGACATGTTTTTATCATGTAAATTGGCTTCAAAATTAAACTCTCCTTTCCTTTTTTTAATACAGTGATCAATATTTCGTCTTAAAACCTCTAATAATATTGCTAAGAATTTTATACTGTAGTAAATCCAAATTTTGAAGTATTTTGTTTATTAAAAATATATTTTTTCCTATCTCTCCTACAAGGGTACAAGGGGTGAAAGTAAAATATTTGTTTATGTAAACTGTTTACTTTGTAATACAGAAACAAGGAATTTAGTTTGGTAATATTTTTTTAGATATGTCTGCAAATGTAGTGCAAGATTGCTTACTGGAGCCTGTGACTTGTGACACATTCATTTCATCACTTAGAGATTTGGCGACCTTTCTGAAATCATGTATAGGTCCTAAAGGCAAGCCTAAGCTATTGGTATCGAGTGGGAATTACATTCAACTCACTTCATGTAGCGGTACTCTTGCAGACCGTTTGGATCTCCAAAATCCAGTCTGTCGGTATATTTTGCAGGCAATTAAATCCCAACCAGATTTTGGTTTGTATGTGGGGACATTTATTTGTTCTATACTGGAGCAAATATGGACAATACAAAGTAAGGAACAACTTGAAACCAACTGTGTAATAGAAGCTGTAGAACACATTGCAGAAAGTTGTAATAATCTACTTTCTTCTCCAGAGTTTGCTTTAACAATAGATTTTAATTCTGCTAAGGAATTAGTATCTATTGTAAAAAATATTATATTGTGTAAGCAATTTTTATTTCTACCAGAAACATATGTAGATGATATGTCGTTAAATATAGTAAAAGTCTTTCTAATGAGCATTGATAATAATGATTTTAAAATTAACAGAATTTTGGTTAAGGCTGAATATGGGTCAAATGAATTAAATTGTTACAATGGAATCCTGTATCAAATTGTAGATGAAGAGGAACAACTTCCTTTTGATAAAGTAAAGCATTGTAACTCTGGTGTTCATAAAATTATATTGTTTTCCATAATGTTAACACCCAATGAAGAAAATTCAACTACTCTGAGCAGTATTCTTCACTTTTTACAGTCTGTTGTTGATTTGGGAATAAATATTGTAGCAAGTCAAAAAGTTGTACATGAGTCAATCAAATTATTTTTAAGAAGAAATGGTGTCCTTCTTTTGGAGAGATTGGGTACAAAGCAGACTAGTGCACTTAAGGAAATGACCAATGCAGTGCCTATTTCTGACGTGAGTAGAGTTACCGCTGCAGATATTGGAAATATTCAAGGATACTTAACATCTATTGATATTATAAAGTTCAACAACAAAAAATACTTTTTGTTAGAAAATAATAACAGCACAGTAACTACAATAGCTTTGTGTACTTCAAGTTTAGCAGGAGAAAATGAAGTTAAGGTAAGCCATTACATTTTTACTTATAGAAACTGTTTAGACAAAGGAATAATTTATTTTGCATTTTTTAAAGAATTTGCAAAATTAAAAACCATTGACCATTACCAAAAGTTGAATAAATTTACAGCATTGATTAATTAATTGTTTGTTTAATTATTTTATTAAAGAGTAACATATAACCACGGTGTCCAGCTTAGACTGCCTGAAACTTTACGGTGTTATTTGTCAGCTAAAAAAAGCAAATAATACCATGTAACATGTGTCCTATCTCGATCCGTCTGTATGTGATTTTTACAAATAGGTACCTTCATAACTTAGAAACGGAGAAACTGTTTAAGATATAATTCTGAAAATGGGTATGAATATTAATCTAAATATTGTTCATTTTACTTTAAAAATTTGTTTTCCTGCAACAATCCGTTTCAAAATGATGGAAGTTGAAAGTTTTCAATGTTAAATATCTAGAAAACTATAAATTTACAAAGAAATGTAAAGTAACAACATTTTTAGACTATTTTAAGACCAATCATTGTGCATCGTTTTTATTAATTGAGTCATAAATAATGGAGATAACTCAAATTAAAAGGACGTACTTTAATCATACGGTTGGCTTTACAATATTGTATCATTTCTAGCAACGAGATAACTCTGACCATCAATCTGCGGTCGTCAATAATTGGCCATTGGCATAATTTTACCTAGTCACCTAGTCAATCGGAAGAAGTAGCCTCTGTATAAGGATTACTTAAAAAAAATTATTTTATTTGATTTATTATTTCATCCACTTAATTTTTCTTCTCACTTTTTGGTATTTTCCATTGCTAAGCCTTTTGTATCCATCCGTTTTTTGTTGTTGTTAAAATAACATAACCAAAAGTACAATAAATCTAATTAACTAAATACAGTACTTTAAATGAAGGTACTAGAATATACTAGGAATACAATTTGAACTGAAGCAAGTTACAGAAAAAAATATTCTTAACTTTTAACACACAACAAAATTAAAAAAAAGATATTAAGAAAGATATGCCTTTTTATTCCCTGTACAAAGTACACTAACTGATTTCACATGCTTACTGGCAAAAGACAACTTTGTGCTACAACTGATCTATCTCATTTATTATGCTTTAGTCTACTTTGTAAAGGACATGTTTTCCATATTTTATTTTGTCTGTAGTAAATATTATATTCAATCTTTAATGCCTATTACATTTTTCAATATAAATGCCTATGTAACTTTAAATAATAAATTTGATGAATTGATATGTATAAATACCGGTACAATGTTAGTATTTGCCAATATTTATTTTATAGAAGCCTAAAAATTTAAGATAATTTAAACCAATAGTTGTTTAGGTTGTTTTTTTGTTGTTATAGATTGTTGTTGAGCAGGCTCTTGAGACATTAAAAAGCATTGCCAAAGATCCCAGATTAGTTCCTGGTGCAGGCTGTTTTGAAGTACAGCTATTATTGCAGGTTTGTTACTTTTGAAATTTATACTGAAAACAATGTATTAGTTTTACAGGATTTTACATTTATAATTATTCATATACTCCAGTATGCTGTTGTGTTTTCTAATCAGATTAGCTGATATATTGGATATTAGTTCATTCAACTGATAAAACTAGGTGGAGCAATATTTCAAGTTAAACTCTTTCTGTATTTGATCAAACTATAAATAATATTTGGAAACTAATGGAAGTATACTTATTTCGTGTTAGTGTCTTAACTTTATTCCAGTTAGGTTAATAAAGAAAGGGAAATTGCAGATCACACAGAATTGGAATACCAGCAAATATGATCAAATAAACACAACTGTGTAAAAGGTTTAAACATTAAAAAGCAAGGTAAACTCCACACCTTAACCGAGTCAGAAAACTGCTGATGCTATGGGAAAAACTAGTTTAAAAGTAGTTTTCTTGTTTGTAAAAAGGTAAAATGACAATTGAAGACTTTTTGTCCTGAACGACAAACTAAGTGATGAAAATGTCTGTCTAATTTGTGGATTGACCATAGAAGATTGCCACGGAAAGTTTAATTAACTTTCTGATTTAAGTGCGAGTTCTTGCCAACAAGTTTTAAACATAGAATTGAAAATGCTTCGAGTTGCAACAAAATTTGTTCCTCCCATGCTCACTATTTACCAAAGGCAGTCTCAAATGAACATGTATCATGTATTGAAAGAACATTTACAAAATGACCAAGATATTTTATCAAAAGTTATTACTGGTTATTATAGTTGGTACCACGGATAATATTCAGAGACGGAACAACAGTCAAATAGTAGATCATGCCACTTCTCACGTCCAAAACAAGCAAAACAAATGAAATTGAATATGGAAGTTTCACCAAGATAATGCACCTGCATACATGTCCTTGATAAAAACTATGATCCCTTCCCTCTACTATCCACATCTCGCTCTGTGCACCTAATTTTCTCATATGAAAAATAACTGAAAGAAAATTGTTTTGTAGTTGTTGAAGAAGTAAAAAAAACTTTAAAAAAGAATACTTTGGAAAATTCCAGGACTTCTTTTGAAATTGAAGAAGAAAAAACTTATACCAAGTACCATAAATCAACTCAGTTGGGCAATAAGAGAGCAACAGTAGCTTTTGGTTGTCAATTTGAACAGCTCCCTGCACTAGGCGGTGCTAAAGATCCTATCATAGCTAAAAATCGGCAAACCCACATGGTTCTATTTGTTTCTTCATGGTCATGCCTTCTACTGGTTCCTCCTTCAATAGACTTGACTTGTGGCGGCTTGTTTGGACAAGAAGTACATAGCTTCAAATTAATAGTATTTTGTAAGAGATATATGTTTGTTAACTTGTCAAAATAAATGAAACAGTTTTAAATTGAAAATTTGGTTATTGTTAGGTCATGAGAACAATTGTTCATGTATGAACAACCCTTCTACCAGAGATTTGCTTATAGTCCAAACAAATCTATTCAATTATATTGTATTGTATGTTACTGCATGGTCAAAATGTCCAGTAGGTACTGTTCTTTTTACATGTTTTATATATTTTAGTCTGTGTTCCTTATTAAAAATATACATATGTATGGTGTTTCAGGAGGAATCTGCAATACTGCACAAGCCCATTCCTTCAACAAAAAAAAGTTTAAGAAGTTCATATAAACCAGGTCCAAAAAACGCTTCATTAGAGAGTAACAGCTGCTTCAATTTGTGAAAGTGATTTATGCTCCAAAAGGGGAATTAAGACCTTCTAAAATTACTGAGACAAAAATTAAGTGATTGTATATAGTTTTCAACCTGAAAATTTAATAAAAACGGTACCAGAGCCAAGTATCTGCAATAGTTAAAAAGAAACCGAGTTTAAAACAAAAGATTATGGCTAAGAAACATACTCTTTTATGTTTTCACAATCTGTTAAATTGCCTGTAAACAAAGAAAGTTTTGTAAGAAAATTTATAGAGAATTTAATTCTGAGAATTATAAGTGTAAATACAAACTGAATACATAGCCTACATTTTTTTTAATGAAATTTTATTGAAAACCAGAATACACTACAGTAAAAATTCTGTACTGCAAAGGAAGTAACACGATTTATAGGGCTATCTTTCTTAAAATAATACAAGCCTGACTCATAAATTTTCTCAGAATTAAATCTTCTACAAATTTAGCTACCGGTATTAAAGGTTTTTTACTGTCAATTTAACAGAGTTTTTGTAGTCCAAACATAAAATATGCTTCTTGGCCCTAATCTTTATGATTTAATTTAACTCAGGTTTTTCGTTAAATACTAGAGCCACAGTTCTAGTACTTGTTTTATTCAATTCTTCATATTAAAAACCAGATAAAATCGCTAAATTTACATATAAATGAGCTTGTCTTGCGAGAAGATATCTTGATAAAATAAAACTTGGACACAGAATCTCCCAACTAATACGTTTATTAACTCAAACGCATTTCAACAACTAAGTCGCCATATTCAGTGATGCATGAGCTGCAATAATCAAACTATAAGTGCATCACTGAAGATGGCGACTTTGTCGTTAAAACCACATTTGAGTTAATAAACGCATTACTTGTGAGATTTTATGTTCAATCAACCATTCTATGTTATTCTATTAACCAAATTTACAAATTAATTTTGGATCCAGTAATTTTAGTAGGACTTATTCAATCTTTGGAGCAGAAATCATGCTCACAAATTCCAGAAACAGCAACTCTTCAAACAAAGCATTTTCAGATCTACATATGTTTATATGAAGTTTTTTTCATTTTTTATGGGCAAAATGTGAGTATGGCAGATTCCTCTTGAAACACTCTGTATATAAAATGCATTTTAGCTGCTTTAGTTTAAAAAAAAAAAAATTATATGTGATGCGGAAGACTAAACTTAAAGATAATGACAGCAAATGTACATACAATATTGCGATGTTTACTGTGTATAGGATGCCGGGTTAAATAAACCAATTATTACACATAACTTAACTACTATCCTTCATCCAACTGTTTTGACAGTTACTGTCCGGCAGGGAATCAAAAGGGTTACAAAAAATGTGTCTTAACATTTTTTGTTAAAATGTACGGTTTTTCAGTAATTTAGGTTTGAAATTTTCAAACAGCCGCCATTTTGAAACTCATGATTGGATTTAATCTCTTGTTTTTCTTGAGATATATCATTGTATTGTTAAACTTCATGCCAAGTTTGAACTCAATCAGTCAAACCGTTCTCTAGATAAGAATTATTTTGTACAAAAAACAAAATGGCGGATATTTAGAAAACAAATCGTTTTCGGGTCTGTGTTTATATGAACTTTTTTTCTTATTTTGACCCATAGAACCATTCCCCGAAATTTTTCACTTTACTTATGGGATACCCTGTATATTAAAATAAAGAAGACCTGAAATAACAATTAAGTTACAAGACAATAAATATTTATTAAATTCATAAATCTATAATTCACAAGTTATTAACAGGATAGTAATTATAATTAACATTGAATTTAATTTCAGAATTCAGATTAGAAAAATTGAAGGTCTTAAAATATACAAACAGGATTATTAAAACAATTAACAGATGAATTATTTGGGCGATAATGATAATCTAGTAAGAACAAAAAGTATGATGTTTATGGATGATGGTTCATTAATATCTTAAGAATTATAGCCCGTCTCAGGTTAAGTTGAGGCAAGGAGGATAAGTAATTAGGGCCGGTCTCAACCGTCATAAAACTGACCCTTATTATGCCGCCTGAGTGAACCAGTAGCAAACTGTAGTATAAAATTGCAATTCCGTATGTCTTAAGTGAAAATGCAAAAACGATATCATATTTCGTTTCATGATATTTTCCTGATAATTTTGATACCAAATTTGATTACATTTGGCCAACTTTGAGCTGTACTAGCATTATAAATTTTCTTAGTTGAATTAACATTACTAATATGGTTTACAACAATAAAGGCACAAAAATGTACTAGAGAAGTTCATATTTAAATATGTAATAAATAATCATTATTTGAGAAAAAAAACTCTATACTGTATCGTTATTTACCTTAATACAAACAATTGTGTGTTTGTACCATGTTAATCGGCCGACTTAAGAGGGCGCTACCCTGTCCGCCATATTGAATCTGATTCCTATAAAAGCAATGCTGCAGAATAAGTAATTTTTTCTGTTAATTCGAGGAATAAATTTAAAAATTTGGTTTCATTTTGAAGTACTGTCATATGCGGATATTGGTTGCTAAATACATTTTCAAAAACTGTTTTATTGTTTTCATAAACATATGATATAAATAGTAAAAACAGTAAACTTTATTAATTTTTTACTCAGTTGCATAAAAAGATATTGCACAAAATCTTAGCAATCAACACCCACAATCTATTTTACTTTAAGAAAAAAAAACACAAAAATATGCTTAATAGTGAAGGTATGTTTTGGTTATTTAACATTGAAGTTGGTAGCCAACTTCGCCGTTTTGAATGTAGGGAGCCGAGCCTTTAAGTGTTGTAATTGTTTTTTTGTCAATACAACAAATTACAAAATTAAATTTTTATTTATAAATGATAAGGCTGTATTGATATTGCATTAGTTAACATATAATAACTATTATCAAGTTTATTAATAATTCATTAGGTTTATTTTTATCAATATTCTTATCATCACTCACATTAGTAAACACCTCTAATTCAGGAAACATAATTGACACAGGATGTCTAATGATTTATTTTTAAATGCAAAACGGACGTTACAACACTTTAAGTCGTACGATTAACATGGTACAAACACATAATTGTTTGTATTATGGTAAATAACGATACAGTATCGAGTTTTTTCTCAAATAATGATTATTTATTACATATTTAAATATGAACTTCTTTAGTACATTTTTGTGGCTTTATTGTTGTAAACCATATTAGTAATGTTAATTCAACTAAGAAAATTTATAATGCTAGTACAACTCAAAGTTGGCCAAATGTAATCAAAATTGGTATCAAAATTATCAGGAAAATATCATGAAACGAAATATGATATCGTTTTTTCATTTTCATTTAAGACATACAGAATTTCAATTTTATACTAGAGTGTCCTACAGGTTCACTCAGGCAGCATTAATAAGGGTCGGTTTTATGATGGTTGAGACTGACCCTAATTACCCACCCTCCTTGCTTCAACTTAACCTGAGACGGGCTATAGTCACTTTAAGAGCTCTTTATTGCACTGATAGTTTTGAGTTATGATTTTATTCACTGATGAAATATTACAGATAGAGTTACTGGACACTTTTGAAGTTAATTTGGAGGTATTGCTTATCAATTAAATGTAGTGATCAATTTGGAGTTTTAATAGATTGGTGGTTCTTGAGCTTTGGTATTTAGCAGTGTTGAAGAAATGTAGCCTCAAACTTACTTGGTTGCTGTAGTAGCTATTGACTTTTGTGTTAAACCTGAATTAGGTGGTTGATATGTTACTTCTTGCTCTGGTACTTTACTGTGTTTGAGGTTTAAGACCTGCTGGTGTGAAGTGTTTAATTTCTTTTTGTAAAATTTTGGTGTACATTTGTATGCTTCTCATTGCTTTGGTAGCTAGACTAAGAATGATCATACCCATGATGCCTTTCATACCTTTGCTGTTCAATAATAGTTCTTTTCCCATAGAAGTTGTATAATTTCTTGCTGGTTTCTTTATTCAGATCCAGGTCATTGTGGTTTTACAATTTTTATTCACAATTATTTTACTAACACGTCTTATAATATTCATAAGATGATAATATGATGCATGACCATACATATTTTAAATGGTAA
The DNA here is from genome assembly GCA_018207615.1 of Philaenus spumarius. NCBI lineage: Eukaryota > Metazoa > Arthropoda > Insecta > Hemiptera > Aphrophoridae > Philaenus > Philaenus spumarius. Next base: position 148,617 of record JAGFPH010000513.1, read on the forward strand.
ATGAGTGAATTTTCAGATATTTTTTAACTAAATAATAAAAGTGAGTAGTAATTATTATTAAAGGACAAACACAATTTTTTTTTGTAAGTTCTACAATCCGATCAGGTAGAATTTTTGTCCAACTCGCCTCTACTAAACCCATTGTCAACCTTATGACCATACTCACCCCACGCCCCCTTCCACTATCTTTCCTTTTTCTTTGTTGTGAGTAACTGTTCTATGTTTTAAACACGTTTGTTTTCTAATATTCTTCAGTCTGTAAAACTGCCTCGTCAATGCCGTCACGGGCGAAACCTTGGTCGGCAAGACTCAATAAAAAATTGTAGAACTTACAAAAAAAATTGTGTTTGTCCTTTAATTATAATGGAATTCTACCAAGTACCTTCGGTCGTCACTATCAATCGTATAGTAATTATTAATTTGTTTACTCTTATTATATTTATTTGAATTATATATTTCTACTCAGTTTAGCTATAAATCTTTTATATTCTACAGTAATTATCATAATCTATCGATACAAAAGTTGTAATATTGTTAAATTTTTCAGGTTTCTGAATTATTTAAAAACAAAGTCAACAAGATTATTGTAAGTGCCTTTCAAAAAGCAATAATATCAGCATCAGGTCTGCAGCTCCCTTTATCATTTGATACAATTCATAATCATGCTTGGTCAGGCGAAAGTTTGGATTTGTGCAAGTGTAACTGTGGATTTATTACAGAAAGTTATATTACAAGCAAAAAAGGAGATTGGATACCATTGGATCAATTCCTTTTTAGTAGCCATTCTCAAGTAAAAAATTTTGGTTGGGACAATTTTTCACTTAGAGATGGAGTTAGTTTGGATAGTTTTTTCCTAAAACAAAATGCTTTGATGTCAGCACTGGAAGTGTGTGTAAATCTTCTTTCTATAGGATTAGTTGTATACAAAAATGTCTAGCTGTAATTTGAAATCTATGTCTTAAAATATGATCTTGAAATTTTGCGTCTGGTACAGTAATAAATGGTTCGTAGTATTTTATGTTATTTAAATCTTATAAATATATTAAAGATTTCTTTTAAAGTGAGTAAAGTTCAATTAACCTTGTTTAGCTACCTACTTATATCATTTTAATTATGGAAATTCATTTTAAAACAATCTGGGTATAACAAACTATCTGTGCATTACATAGAGCGAGCAAACGAAAGTCTTGGTTTTTACTAAATGGCACTATTTCGCACGTAAAGAATCAGAAGTAAAACTTTGTTTTAAAAATTCAATGACCCAATATGTAAATTTGGGGATGGGGTGGCTTTCAAAGAAATCTCAAGTGTAAAGATAGTTTGAGTGTTACATCATTTGAAAGGTCTTTTAAAAATGTTTTGACTTGCCAAGATCGGTTTAAAAATAGCGGCCCTAAACATACAACACTTTTGTTTTTGCATTTGTATTACTATTATTGTGGGATTTCACACTCAGATACCAACATTTTACAAATGATAAAAATTTTGCAATGTATATCATTTAACTTTCAGAACTTTCAGTTTCTGAATTACTGGTCAGTCTGGCTGTCAAGGACTATGAGAAAATTGTCAATGCTGATGACGTGGTTATAGTTAGGTATGGTAAACGCGGCATTACTACATCAGAGCTATTGCAGAATACTGTTGATCTAGTCTGAACTGATGCTGAAACTAGAGTGCGGTTGTTACTCAGGCAAAATGATTGTTCCAGGAGAAGGAATCTTAACCTAGTGGTGCTCAGTAACTTGAGCTGTCAGATGAAATAAAATATGTCGGAATTATTATAGTATAATACTTGTCTGAAATTCTCAGCTGAACTTAGCTGTAAAAATAACAACTAGGGCCTTGTGGGCCAGTGATCAGCTCTGTGGTAAAACATATAGCATTACTCCAGCAATGGCTGCCTGGTCTTGTAGCACCATTGTCAGCCTTTAATGACCTATTTGGCCTTTGTTTGGTGGCAGAAGGTAACTCTGGCTATAAACAGTTATAGGAGCTACAAAAGCTAGTGTGCCTTGGCATCAATGGGGCATTGTGGACCATAGAGATACTTCTCAACCTGCTTCTCTTGAACATCCATGGGTGGAGGGTTGTGTTGCCGACTGCATTGTTGGAAACAAATGACTAAAAACCAGAGAATGTATAGACCACCTAGCAATACTACAAGAGCTGCAGGGGTTAAAGGTAGATCTAATAGTATCTAGTATAGGATATTATGAGGACATATAGTTTTGATTATTCTTTTTGGGTTGCAATTGTGGACTACCAACGTTGATCCAGTCCCAGAAAACGGTATATAATAACTGTATATAACTAATATAAGACCAGCGGAGTTGAGGCTGGTGTCTGTGGTGCTAGTCACATACTGTGGCCTATCACATGCTAAGGGCTTCTCCCATCAGGTGAATGTTGCAGCTATCAATCTTTAAGTAAAAAAATCCTAAAGATAAATTATAATTTTTAGACAGCCTAGCTGCTCTAAAGGCACTTGAATCAATCACCTTTGAATCCAAGCTGGTTTGAAACAGTTTCAAAGTAGTGAATGAAATGGCTAGGGCCAACAATGCCACCCTAAAATTGTACGTGGTCATAAATGTATTAAAGGTAACTAAGTGGTTTAAAGTGGGAGCTAAGGGATCCCTCATTATCCAGAATCGTTATGTGGAAGATCAAAGGGCCACCTTAGCAATGTGGTTAAAACCTGGGCGAAGCATAGTTGGGCATAAAAAACATTCGAATTTAGCTGCCGGGTTAGGCAGGCAAAAAAAAAGTGATAACATTTTCCTAGTCCAAAGCCAATAGACGCCTATCTATAGGCCTACAAGATCTACAGCAGATGGTAGGTTTGCTGTCGGGTCACTTTCTGGTTAGATACCACCTCAGAAAAATAGATTTAGTTGCAGAGGACGCAAGTTGTTCTGCTCTTGTTGGAGTGAATCTGTAGAAGTTCTTTTGTGTGAGTGAAAAACATTTGCTCAAATAAGATGTATATAATTCGTAAGAGCATTTATAGGCCTTTAGAATTTCTGCAGTGGGGATCTTGAATCTTCTTTATCTTCGTACGTAGCCTAGGCAGGATCTGAGACAAACACTAGGGTTATATTCCACAATAAATCCCTTTTGTGTCATACTGGAGCTTAGACGTGGACTAAATAAAACATTGAAGAAATGTAGAATTTCGAGGAACTAAAAATCACATCGAAAAAATTTCAAATGGCAATGATTTTTGAGTGGAATATTAAATCAAAGTTTCTAAACAGATTTGTTTGCTCACTATTCATACCTGACAAATGGTATACTGTTCATTGTTTAATAAATCTCATTTAAATATTTATCACAATGCAATATGAAATAAATTGAGGTTTGGTTAGTAAAACTATTATAACCTTTACCCAATTCTTAATGTTATACAAATATGGCAAGAGGAAATGTTGCTACACAGTGATGGTTTGTCCTGCATATTCTCGTAAAAGTATGGGCCAATGATACCATAATTGCATATTGCACACCAAATCACAACCCTCTGACATGTCTGTGACCTTTCTTTAACAATTTGATGTTTTCAGTGGTTCAATATCTTGAAATGTTGCTACATGTTAACATAATTATCAGCGATCACAGTGATGGTTTGTCCTGCATGTTCTCGTAAAAGTATGGGCCAATGATACCATAATTGCATATTGCACACCAAATCACAAATCTCTGTCATGCCTGTGACTTTTAACAATTTGATGATTTCAGTGGTTCAATATCTTGAAATGTTGCTACATGTTAACATAATTATCAGCGATCACAGTGATGGTTTGTCCTGCATGTTCTCGTAAAAGTTTGGGCCAATGATACCATAATTGCATATTGCACACCAAATCACAAATCTCTGTCATGCCTGTGACTTTTCTTTAACAATTTGATGTTTTCAGTGGTTCAATATCTTGAAATGTTGCTACATGTTAACATAATTATCAGTGATCACAGTGATGGTTTGTCCTGCATGTTCTCGTAAAAGTTTAGGCCAATGATAACATAATTGCATATTGCACATCAAATCACAACTCTCTGTCATGTTTGTGACTTTTCTTTAACCCTCCAAGTGGCATGGTTAAAGCTAAAATTAAAAAGCCTGTTTTTAGCGTTTTGCAAGCATATTTTTAAAAATTCGCCAAAAATAGTAAATGAACCCCAATCCAAAGGTGTTCCATAGCTTTTTTGTAGAAGAAACTTCAAAGAATTCAAATATGCCACTAAAAATTAGTTTCTTTTGAAATTGTAAAAGTTATTAGCTTAGAAAGCAAAAAATGTTCAGAAACGGAAGGGAAAAAACCAACTTTATACCTAAATAAAAAATAGTACAAATTTGTTGTAATTTTATTCAAAATATACAAAAGTTTTTTAATTTAGTTCTAAATATAAATGTGTAAAAATATATTTCAATTTCCAAATTTTTCAATTGAAAATAACAATTTTTATGTTCCAACTACAAAAAGGCTAAAAAATAGGTCTATTTTCAAAACGAATATTCCTATATATTTTTGGGTTGTTTGCTCTTTCTGTGAGGCCAATCCTTCATGAAGAACTGCAGTTCATCCCTTCAAAATGGCTGTACTGCAGGAACTGAATACACACGATATTGTTTCTCGAAGCGATATGCATTGGCCAGCGTGCTTGCCCGATTTAACTCTGTGCAACTTTTTTTATGGCAATATCTCAAATTGTTAGTTTATAATGACCGTCCAAGGACCCTACCTCACCTGAAGAACAACATTCGTCAAGCTATTACCAACATACCCATCGATATGCTGGAAAGAGTTGTTTAAAATTAATTTTCCGATTTCGACTGACGCAGTCTATAAACTTTGTAGGAATAAACTTTAAATGTTGTACTTCATGGTGAAACAAATTTAATCAATATCTGTAATATTTAAAAAAAAATTATTTCTAAATCAGGAAACTCCTCTGCCCCTCCCTGCATTAGGGTGTGTTCACAAAGAAAGCTGGTTGCAAGCGCTCGCCGGCACGAGAAAAAGTTTTCACTGTATCAAGTTTGTGTGTTCAGAGACAACGCTTGTTCTAACATTTGCAAGCACCTGGTACAAGCGCTGGCCGGCAATCAAGAACTTTTGATACTTGTTTTCCGGCGCTGGTAGCAGTCAAGTCGCTGACAACTCGCAGTGAACGTGGATGTCGATGAATTGATTTCTCAAGTATTTAGAAGAGGGCCTATTTGGGACAAACGTCTCAAACAACACTGAAATAGACCTTACATAGATAACTGTGGGAAAGAGATAGCTTTGAAAATGAACACTGAAGGTAAGCAAATTGATAAGTCAAGATACGCCTTAGCTCTATATTTTTTTCAAAGTTTATAAATAACAATTTGTCTATAATGTTTTGATTCATTTATAATTAATTGTACTTTCAATGTAATTTGTATATTACGTCATTTGTAATAATTAATAGCTTGTTGATTTCTTTAAACCTCTATCTGGCAAAGAGTATCTCAGGAGCTCTTTTAAAGTGTTTCCCCACTGGCAAAGAGATCTTGGAGCTCTTTTAATAAGCATTTTTTTAAATAGAAATTTGTGCATCTGAAGTAATATTTAAATAGATCATATTATATATCATTGTAATACAATCTTTAATTGTGGTAATTTCACGTAGCAAAAAATCTAAATTTTTTTTATCTTATAATGGTTTTTAAAAACTATTTGTATAAAATTATTAAATGGTAAATGGTTATTAAAACAAATAGTTTCAAAAAAATTAAAGACTTACCTCAAACAAATAACTAGCTGTTCTTCCGGATGAATTGGTTGCTTAAGCCAGTTTCCCCAGGATTTGTCCAAAGTAGTTTCAATTTTTTGGAGGATATAATTGAATGTCCTCAACTCCATTCTCATATAAGAAAAAAACCTTACATTGTCCAATTTTAATTGAGGAAACAGATTTTGCTATTCACCAAATCCTCCTCTTCCACGGTTAATTTCATGTATAACAATTCTCTTTCAGCGCACTTTCAAATCTACATTTTCAAGCAAAAAAATTCTTCATCACTTGAGGAAGACATTCTTGGAATGAAAGTAGCAAGCTTTTGTTGTGAACTCCCAAAACTATTCACCAGTGCTTGCAAGCGCCTAGAAACAAGTATCTTGCAACCAGCTTTCTTTGTGAACGCACCCTTATTTGTTAGAATCTGTGTTTTATTCTACAAAGTTACAACCTGCAAATATTATTTCACTCAATGGGTAGAGATTGGAATTGCCAATAAACTACTGGTTGTTTATGAACTCATGAGTATTGTATTTTAAATATCTTCTTAAAGAAAGATTTATTTACAAACGGCATCTTAACCGGCCAAGGAGGGATAAAGCAAGATGTATTTTCATACATTCTCATTGGGTAGCATGAGAGTGTATGAGACCCAGATTGTTAAAGGTTCACATAGCTCTAACTTCAAAATGTTCAATTAACAGATTATTCAAGATTGTGTTATAGAGGGGATGAGAAGGTGCAGACCGTACACTACAGATGTAAGACAATTGCTGCTGTTGCATTTTGTCGAAACAGCTATGACTCTCCTGTATTAACCAGTAGACTAGGCATTGGGCTTGAACGAAATGCTCCCAAGGCAAGTCAGAGAGCCAAGTCATGGATGGGATCAATCTTCTTTAAAGCAGAATTCCTAACAGTCAAATAAATAACAATTCTGTAGAACAAACCAGAGCTAACAAAAACTTTAGCTACAAGTCCTATTGTAATATGTCAAGAGTTTTACTGCAGATGTTGAGAAATTATCATTTCATTTGAAATTTATCTTTTAACTACTTAATATATGCTGAATTACCAGATTGATCAAACTAATTAAAATATTGATATGAGCAATTGTTTAATTTTATCAATATTGTGAACAATAAAGTAGTGAATATTGGCTGTTTCAATACAAATATCGGGATTTATTACATCTAATTTACAATGATAAATAATAAATCAAATGGAAGACCATCTCAAACAGATTGTCCAACACCAATGTGAGCACCATTCGTCACATGGCATACATCGAGTCAATAGCTAAGTTCGTTCCAAACCATGTTCAGT
>JAGFPH010000513.1:155718-178997 GCA_018207615.1 Philaenus spumarius
TTCAATCCTGTGTCTTAAGTCAGGTAGGTCAGCCGATGGCGGAGGCACATAAGTATAATAAGCACATAAGCCCTCAAAGGTAAATTTGCTTTGCATCAGATCCGGTGAACGTGGAGGCCATGCGAAACAAGCTCTGTTATCCGGCCCATTGCGTCCAATCCAGCAGTCGGCTAGTACCTACGTTGTTTAACCAATCGTATACTAAGTTATATCAGTGAGGTGGCGCACCATCTTGCTGCCAAATAAAGTTCTGTGGTTCAGTTTCTTCAGATTTAGGAAAGAGCCATAGTTGTAGCTCATCAAGATATAAAACACCAGTTACAGTAGTTGCTTCAGAAAAAAAGTAAGGCCAATAAACTTTCGCCAGTATATGGCCAAAAAAACATTCAATTTAGGGGAGTCTTGTTGCAACTGTACCATCTCCTGGGGATTTGCTGACCCCATATGGGTACGTTGTGAGTGTTCATGTGTGCACACACACTTTTCTTGTCTAACCAATATTTTAGAGTATGTCTTGCGCACAGGTTTGTCTGATCAATTCCCTTTGAAAAATTATATTCCTCAGGGCAGTATCCTTAGCATTATGTCGGTTGCAATTAGTATTGCACAGTCTCCTGTCCATTGTTCTCTATTCCTAGACGATTTTTCCTAGCCTTCAGAACTGATTTTTTGGGGCTGCGCGTGAAAGACTCTATCACTCGTTCAATACATTCTTCAGTCACTCTTTAGTCATCCCATATTCTTACCTTTGCACAAATCCGGTTTCTTCAGTAATAAACAATAATTATTGTGGTCAATAATTATGTTTAACGTCCATTGGCGAATTTGAAAGGTCACTTCTGGTATACCATTTTAAAGCTTAAGATGTGGGAAAGTTTTTTGTGATATTTGTCAGTTAGGATTATGACGCTTAAGAAAAATTTCTTAAGTAAGTTGTAGCGCCCTTTTTCTTAATTTTCAAAAATATTTTTTTCAAGTAGATTTTACAAGGCTTTAAGAGGGCTTGTCTGTGGCAAATTAAACTTATTCTGATAGAAAATTTTGTTTACTTTCCAAAAACGTCATAAAAAGTGGCAATATGTTTGGTAAAAGTTTAAACAAAATAAGATTTTCATGGGCGATGTCAAGAAATTTGAAAAAATCGAAAATGTCTGTTTCTGGAAGGTGGAGTGAGATAGAACTGTCCGAATTGCGTATTTTTGTTGCAATTTGCATGCATAATAACACCTTGAAATTTTTGACATTGACTACCAAACACCCTGTATAGTACAGTTGAATTTCCGTTCAACAAACTTCTGATAAATAAAAATTTCCTATATATATAACTGCTTCTATTTAACGAAATTAGACTTCCTAATAACGAAATGAAAAGGAGAAAAGTTAAGCAATAGGCTATCCCAATTCTAGGCTGACCCCAAACAAGTGTCAGTGGGTTGAAAAGAGAAAGTTTTGGAAGGATGAAGTGATGGGTCGTGAATTTATAAAGTTAATGTTTAGCTTGGCTCATGTACTGTAATTTAGTAAAATAGTGTAGGCTACTACGTAGAACTGTACATAGTACAGTGTGCATTTAGGGACTAACATACAAGCATACGTAATACAATCACAACCTACAATTTCATACACCTTATATCTGTTGAATTTATTCACATGTAATACTAGGCACATTTAAGAATTGTAAGTCTGAATATATCCTATAACACAAAAAGTTACGGCAACGTTGATCTGGAGACTCAGACCCGAGATTTCTGGCTCTAAGGACCGATATTCAACACTTCAGTGTCAACTGCTGAGTTTTAATTATTTAATTTACAATACGGTATCTGTAATCGCATCATACCTTAGAGGACCTCAGCTTAAACGAAGGCTTCTTTACAATCAACATTTTACTAAGGAACTGGATAAGGTTTTGAGAATAAATATTGTATTCAGCTGCTTCAAGGATTAAATCAGAAAATTGTTTTACCATCTCAGTTGATCAAGGATTTGGTGAAATTATTCCATAAAGCTTAATTAATTTAAAATCCACTATGGTTTACATTTTATATATAATGGGGACTCACAAAATGAAATATTGTTAGGAGTACGATCGCTGCCATTAATTTGAGTCATTTGAGATGACAGTCACTCGTGTTTTGGAGCCATCAAAGAACTAACCATCTGTTAAAAGTGCTAAGTGCCCTTGGGAACCGTCATTGAGAAAGTAGAAAGCTAAATCAGATCTTACCTTCACCACACAGATTCCCCAAAGATTACAAGTTTTAGATCCTCATGAATGGTCATTTACATTGAAGTCGCACCCTATTAGAATCGGTGTAGGTGTAACGAACCCTCGCTGCCAGTCCGGCTCACCTGCGTCCGGCTCCTCCAGCGATGGCGTTTTCCCTGGTTGGACTGTGCCTTCTGTCCTCTTGCGGACCTACGTGCGTTGTCAGGATGGGTGGTGGTGAGAAGGTTCGTTAAAGAAGCGGTAAACGGGTAGTTAATTTAACATTGTTTATTAAATCAACTCTCTGCTGGTCCCGTACTAAACTAACTCTAATCATACAAGGCAAAGGCAAGCATAATTCCCCCCATTTATGAGTCTACTCACGGACGCTGTTACTCCCAGACTCTATTGCATATCTTGATGCTTCCAACTAAGGTCCCCCCTTACTTTACTCTAAACCTCGATCTCAGCAATATAATAAGCCTGCATCTCTACCTAATCTATTCTATTACTTTATATTACATTATTATTATTATTAAATATTACAAGGTGGATGGTAACTGTGTGATTAGATTTACCAAGTAATTTTTTTGGATGGTGTAGCATATAGTGCCAGGGATAGTCAGCAGTTAGTAAATTTTAATGGAACAGCAACATGAATCGCAACTGCTTGCAAAGGCGATGCCAGATTTACAAGAGTACTATTAACAGAGTTTTGAGTTAACCCTTTCAGGAGTAATAAGTTCACGTTTGCAGAGGAGTGACTATTAAAACCTGAAAATGCATAAAGAAGTAAAAAATATTTCTCTGAATTCATGCAACTTCAAATATAAGTCGTTTCTTATGATGCAAAATAAAATAAAATGGGGATATTTTAACTAAAAATGTAAATCAGTTCTCAAATTAAATATTTTTCTTTAAATGAAAATCTTCAAAACAAGGGTATATACATAGTTCCACATTATAATCAGGGCACTGATAGGTTGTGCCCTTTTACTTTCACTCTTTTTTTGTTACATTGTAGCATACGTAGCATCGCTTTTGAAATTTCCTTGTTTGTCGGAAGCAGCTGAGGAATGTGGCGGCCCTTCAAACACAAATGTTTGCCGCCGTTTATTACTAGCGGTCTCAGACCATACCCTCCAATGTCTCTTCCCTCTCAATAAAGGCTGTCAATCTCACCTATCCCTTTCCCTATTCCACTGGGACATTCCAGTGATCACGTATCAAAACTTTACTATTTCATGTAAAGTGTCTTTAAAATGAATGAAAGTGGTGAGGCAAAACACTACAAATAACATTCCAGAACTTCACTACTTCTTTTGTACTGTTCTAGAACGTTGTTACTACTTAAGTGCAATTTGCCATACTGTGTTGTGTATTATACTCTTTAAAGGATTCAAATACACCAGCTCTTGCTCTAACTTCAGTAACAAAATATGAGCTGAAGACTGAATACCCTTTTAAATGCAAAGGATGGGTATCATGAAGATGTGTCTCCTGAAGACAGGCAAATAAAGAGAGACATCTCACACAAGAGCTTTTAGGTCTTTAATGTGATGCCTAACAACATTTAAATACCACATTATTAATTGTTTGGTTCCTAGATGTAAATAAATATCAAAATGATATGAATATACAAACTTTAAAAAAATAAAAAATGTTTAAAAGGGTTTGGGCTCTTTGTAATTACCTATCTTGTATTGGCAGCGTTTGAAGTTTATTTCTACCCTGTCCACCTATACATCTCCCTCAAACATCATTCATGCCAAGGGGGATGCAGAAATTTTAGATGTTGAGTGTAATCAGTCTTCTTTGAAGTTAACGGTGGTTCTGACATCCTGGATGTTGAGGTTAGAGATAGGTGAGAAGGAGATGTTATTAGAGGGTGTAGTATGTAGAGACCATACTTTTTTAATTGGTTCCATTTTGATATCTTTTTTAGTACAGTAACAGTTTAAAAAATCTAAATGAGCTATGAAAAGCTTATTGATGCTCGTTGATGATGTGGATAATATTCATCATTATTATTTCTTTATCGTCAGTAAGACAAAGAAATTTAGTTTGGAGCTCACTCTAGAAGTAACCAATTATTTTTTTTTAATAATAATAGCTGACATTCGATTTATTTAAAAATAAGTTACAACAATTGCATATATACAACAAATATTTCCATTGATCTTTAGTGTAAAAAATACAGAGTTGTTTAATTGTTATTAAATAACAATTTAAAATTATAATTTTTCTGCTGAAATTATCACACACAAAATTAAACTTAGTGTGGAATTTGTCATATATCTGGAAGATGATCAAATTTTTGATTTTGTGACAGATTTAAACCTTGATGATTTGAGCGACTGTAATATTCAGGACTTGCACCATTGCTAGCCAACTGAGGCAGGAGGCTTGAAGTTCCTGCAGTACTGTAGCTTGAATTCTGCAACAATAAATATATTATTAAAAACTATACAAATAATAAAGTATTATATTGTTGATAAATCATATGGGTTTTTGGCACAAAACTTTATATAATTACAGTGTGACTCTTAACTAATCAAATCTTCAATATTAAGTTGCATGGCACAGATTAGCAATGCCCTTCTATTTTATGTTAATTTAATATTGCATATTGCTACTAATATCGGACTTACTCTTGAACGATTTCTCAGTTTTTTAAGCTTTTCAAATTCTTCCATTTCCTCTTCAGGAATTTTAAAATGAAAATTATTAAAGTAAGAGTGATTCAATAACTGCCCACAAGTCCATCTCCTTATAGGATCTTTGTCTAAACATTTCTGAAAGAAATGAAAATAAATATATTAATGAATGTACCAAGTAAAACGAAGTTGGAATAACTGCATCATTAATCTGACCTATATACAAAATTACCAAATCTTAAACAGGGTGTCCCAAGAAACCTTAGCGGGCTGTACAGGATCGTATTGTATTCATTGAAATAAATAAAAAATGTTTAGTTTTCTTTTAATTTGGTGTAATTTTGTTGTAATCCGCCATTTTTATTTTTACAAAAACTCACTGTAACTCCAGAAATAGATAAGATATTGAGTTAAAATTTGGTATAAGCGTTTAGTATGTTACGATTTACAAGTGTACCAAATGCCAATAATTTATGATTATAACTTTCAAAATGGCGGTAGTTACAAATTTTTAATGTGAAATATCTTGAAAACCGCTAAGTTTACAAAAAATGTATGTTACAAGAGACAAAATATTAAATTTTTTTATTCACAAATAAAATTTTTTTTTCGTTTCTGTAGGTCAAAGGATAACCAAGTTACCGAGGAAAAACTGAAAACATAATGAGCCAAAGTTACCCCAGTTGACTAGTAAATTGTTTACAACATCCAAAATTAGCCTAAAACCAACATTTTAAAAATTCTTATAGTTTTATTAAATAAGATAAAATCAATTGCTCTGAAATGTTAGTTTTAGGCTAATTTTAAATGTAGACAATTACCAAGAAATTATTTTTCAGTTTTTTTTCAATAACTCGGCTATCTTCTGACCTACAGAAACAACAAAAAACCATTTGTTTGTCATTAAAAAAATAAAATATTGTCTCTTGTAAATTTTTTGTAAAGTTAGCGGTTTTCAAGATATTTCACGTTAAAAATTTTAACAGGCGCCATTTTGAAAATTATAAACATAAATTCTTGGTGTTTGGTACACTTTTGAAAAAAAGTTACTGAACATTTTTCATTTATTTCAATGTATACAATCCAATACTGTATAGCCTGCTATGATTTTTTGTGACACTCTGTATAGTTATACTTTTTTAAATTTTAAAACAGAGACTTACCTGACATTATATTTATTTAATAAAATAAAAAACATGCCTGCTATTTATTAAATTACAATGTGAAGATAGAACAAAAATCTCATTTATACTTTGCATCTCAGAAAAATTAATTTACAATAAAACAAGAACTGAAGTACTACCTTCTCGGCACACTGACATAGAAAGATAGAAGACCAGCGGTGACTATTGACTTGGGCGTAGATAAAGAGGTATAATTTTTGGATTGCATGCACTAATCTGCATTATAGTAGAATTTCTTCATGAACTAATAAGCATTGTAGGTATTTATTATATTGATTACTAATGTTGTTTAAAGCTGCAGAATAGAAAAAAGACTTAATTAATTGGATGATAATTTCATGGTTCATATACCAATTTATATAGTTAATCTTCTATAAAATATACTTTGGTGTTACAGACTTTAATATTCTGGACTAGCTTTGTAGCAAAGTTATAGCGCTGCATTTTACCAAAAAACACCATGGTCTCATGATAACAGCCTTTACAGCATGAGTGATAGTTTAATGTTTAGGTACAGTGTAGTACAGGTAGTACTCACAAGTGTGGACCTGAGATTTACAGGCGCTAAGACTGGTGCCGTTGGCCACGGCTGTACTAGCCATGTCACTAATATATTTTGCGGAACTATCAACCCTCCGAATTCTCAGAAATGCCGACTTTCAAACCTAGTGGATTACCACGGTAACATCCTTCAATACTATTACACTTACTAATTTTTAATAAAGAGAACTTCCGTGTTTTCAAGAGAAGAGATGCAGATCGATGTTTTTAGAAATGCATTTAAAATAAGTGACAGGGCAAAACCAATGCACTGTGCCGTGCGGGTTGCGTTCTTTCCAGGTCCACACTCGTGAGTACAGCGCAGTACTACACACAGTTAGATCACTAGGCAGGTTATTCGATAATCTGTTAAGTATTGCCAAAATAATAATGATTTTGAAATAATTCTATAATCTGATAAAAGTAAATAATCGATTATTTCATTTTCGATCATCCTAGTTTTGGTATACACATGCCTATTTTATTAATGTCAATTGTTTTACTTCCGAGTTCCGATCAAACTGCCTTAGTGTGTTAACATATTTTGGTTTTTATTTATATTTCAATTCAATTGTTAAAGTTTTGTAAAATATTTTAATAATTTTTGTTTGTCAGTAAGTTAGTTTCTTATTCATAAAATGTCTTCAAATACTTGTTTAAAATATCCTACTTAAGTCATACTTGGATGCAATTTGATATAATGAACTTTCATTACAACAGACATCACTCTCTATTTAATCTGTTAAATCGTGGATCTACTCTTATTTTTTTTAGAGCATTAATGATAACAAATTAAAAATATTGTTTTTTAAACCAAATTATTTGAAGTTTTAACCATATTATAGTATACTTTTTAATAAGAATTTAATTATGATCAGTGTTGTTTTTTGTAAACTGCAAAAAAAGTGATAGTATATTCTTAATACATACCAAATCATCTCTTATCACAATAAGATACTTGTGGATGTTTTTTTTCACTTACAAGTAAGAAGTCAAATACATTAGAATCAGTTTGAACGATTTTTGGAATTTTGTCTTGTAGTGGTTCCATAGTTTCAGGTTTTGGTAATGTAATTCCAGCAAAGAACTCATTGGTTTTAAAGATGTGCATATGCCTTGGTATAAGGTCACCTATTTAAAAATGATATAAAGAAAAATTATTATTTCTTTAAAATAATATTGTTCTTTAAAATTGTGTAAAACAAATCATGCATACAAATCTTAAGTTTTTTCTTATTTTTATTTATGAACAGTTATAAAGAAAAGTATTAACTTTGTTCCAGTTTAATAAACGATTTAGTCAGGTTATATTTTATAAATAAACACATTATTATAGAAAATAAACTGTGTTTTACTTATTCATAATAATAATTACAAGTAATACTGCATTGTAGTCTGATTATTTATGTATAAACAAAGACAAGGGCGTTGCTACAACAAATTATTGGGGGAGGGCAAATATAAAATTTCCCAACAATTTTGACCATATTTCCCAACTTCTGTGTTGGGGGTTCTAACGTGCAGAGGGAGTTTTAAGTTATGATCTGTGGAATAAATCCCAGTTTACATGGGGCCTTGGAGGCTCATCCACAGTATTTTTTTTTAAATGAACTTCAACATGTTCACATTATTGAAAAAATTCCCCATACTTTTCCTCACCATTTTATTTCTTCTAATACTTCCCCATTTTGGGGAAAAACCCCCAATTTGGCAACAATAGTCTGGCAGCCTAGTGCAGTGCATGGCGAGTCAGTGTGGCCACAATAACAAATCAAATGTTTTTTATTAATCCATCCTTGTCCTCTTACAATACTCAAAAACAAACATATAGAAGAACAAAGTAAACTAAAACAAGCATGAAAAACCTGTAAAAAAAAACAAAATTAAATTAATGCTTAAACAAATTAGATACTGCTGAGGAGGGATTAACAAATCCCTCCTCAATGGTTGGAATTAAATTTCCCAGAACATCAATTAAAAGAATAAATTTATTTTTTACAAGAATATTTTAATTTGCCCGTCATTTTTGGATTGGAAATTATAACTTGCTTGTTATTTGTGAATGTTGGTAATTAACTTAACAACAAAACCTTTCGAAACCCAAACCCAAAATTGGAGTGTTTGAGTTTTTTTGTGTACTATAATTTAATCCCAATATCAAAATCCTAATCTCTTTTCATAACCTTTTGAATTTAAAAATTATTATTAGGTAGTAACGCCCCCCCCTCCCCCACAGCGACATCCCTGAACAAAGAGTATAAACTTTGTAGCTCTAGAAAGCAAGTACCGTACTTGTTAAAAGCAAGTGGAAAAAATAATGTTTCAACTAGATTATGGTGTAAAAAAACTACATAGTTTCAAGTTTTCATCAAGAGAACAATTATTGTTATTTAAAAAGGAATTGCTTAGTTTATTTATAGTTACCTAAACTTTTTCTTATAAGATATAATTGATCAACATCTGATTTCCCAGGCCACAAAGCTTCCCCTCGCACTAGCTCAGCAAACACACATCCTAAAGAAACAAAGACCATATTATGTTTAGTAACTATTCCTTTTAAACAGAAACACACTTCATCAGTAGTTACAAAACAATTAAGTACATAAATTTTTTTTAATTATTTGGAATTAGGCTACTTTATTACATTTGGAATTATTTTGATCGTAAAATAGAAACACATTCCAATGACAAAAATTTATTCAATTGGACTGGTAGAACTCTAGAAAAAACGTTTGGAAATTTGTGTTTTACTAACCTTATCTTTTGATCTATACTGTAAAACATTATTTTAATAAAATTGTAATCACCAATAAAACCAAAAATATATAACTAGTTTTTAAACTAGTGTAATAAAACACTGATTAATTTTTTTAAAAACATTGTTTAACAATTTCAAACACAATTGTGCGAACAAAGCGATCACGAGATTTGGTGATCTCGTACAAAGCACGTACAGATCTCCCATAGTACTTGATATATTGTAAGTTTGCTTTCACTTGATTTAATAATTATAAATAATTCGTTTTGGCAACTGAATCTCTGATGAAAGTTTAGCGAATTTTCAAAATTAAATTAACATGTTTTAGGGTTTCAACCAACAATTTGGGAAATTGGTTTACTGACAAAGAAGCTGAATAGCTGCCTGTGTGTGCAAAATATATTAGTAGAATTTGTTTTGCCTCCAGCTTTGACTCACCCGCTGCTTCTTTCCACTAACAGCGGAAAAACTCACTTTGCGAGTTCTTTTTTAGATAAAACACTAAAAAAGTTTCATTCTAGTACACAAAATTTTAAAAATAGTTACTTCTGGTCAAAAATATGCTTCCGGTTGTTGGAGTTTTTGGCAAACAAACTCGTCCGAGCGACGTAGACAACCAACGTATGAACTAAATTTGGACCAAATTTGACTTAAAATGTGGCCGTTAGAGTGCGAACGTATATATACATTTATGTAAATATAACATTTTTAAACGTGTTCTGGGGACAATGATTGGTGCTCATTTAATACTCCCGACTTTTAGTCTCACCATAAGGGTCACTTTAATAGCTTAGCTCATCTTTCCTATGGAAATTCGCTAATAACTGATCAATATAGTTCTTCATGCTACTTATAAATAGGCTACTTATAATTATTTATAATAATTACTTTTAATTTCATTAAATATGACCAAAGTAATGCAAAATGATTATACAAGTACATTTGAATTGATTTTGATTTTTACTTGTACCGTATAACATGTTCCTCTCAAGATGTTCATCTAGAGATTAAATTCAAATTCAGAAATAATTGTAGACTAGTTTACTAGTGTCATTTATCTGAAGCCCCTAGTCATCAAAGCAAATTTAAAAAAGCGAAAATAAGTAAAATAAACAATATATAGCAAACATATCTAATCGTACTTAAAGACAGTGTGCAGTTTAGAGCATTAATCTATAAATATACTTTGAAACTGAAAACGATAACCAACTCAACTTTCTCGACTTAACCATCAAAAAAAGCACAGACAAGTTTGAATACAAAATTTTTCGTAAACCCACTACAACTGACGTCAGCATTCACGCTCATTCCTACCATCCATATTCTCAAAAAATGGCATCTTTTCATAGCTTTGTACATAGACTTCTCACTGTTCCATTGAGTAAAGTTGATTACCAAGAAGAATTGCTCAACATTAAACATATAGCCGTAGCCAATGGGTACAAGAGTACAATAATTGATAAGATGATTAAAAACCATAAAAAGAAAATGAACAATAAACACATAGAAACCCATAGCACTACTGATAATAAATATGTCTCGTCTGAGTATACGAACTTTTTACCTAACGTCCTAAAAAACATCTTCAAAAAACACAACATCACTTTATCCTTCCGTACTACCAATAAATTATCAAAATTGCTCAGGCGTAAAACCAACACCTCATCAATTGAAAAAATGTCCGGAGTTTATAAAATCAATTGCCAGGATTGTAGTAAACATTACATAGGTCAGACAGGGAGAGCGTTCATCGAACGTTACAAGGAACATCTTCCCAACAATAAGTCCAACATTAACCATTCCAATTACGCTCATCACCTTGCCGAAAACAAACATAGCCCAGGTGACTTCCACGCTTCGGTAGAAACCCTACACATTTGCAGCAAAGGTAGACTAATGAATGCTAAGGAAGAGTATGAAATTTATAAAGCATTCAAAAATAAACCGGACGATATCTTAAATGACCAACTTTCATTTCACTCTCACCATTTATATGATACGGCCATCAAATATTTACAGAAGACAAACAGAGATAAACATCTTTAAGATCCCTGAACGCAATACCGGCAGTATTCAACCGACAATGATAGGTTGCGCACCTAAGTTTATATCAAGCGCGATATTGTATCTATGTGTTGTTGTGGTATGTAAGTGTGTATGTGTGTATATGTTTTATTTATTTTAATGTGCAACGACCTCTTCGGAGTGATTTTAACTTGATAATGGAGTTTCGGCTCCGAAACATGTCGTAAGGAATACAACGACTAGAAGTCACGTGACGGACCTAACAAGGTAATCTTATTATTACTAATTATAATAGTGACTTGGTACCACAAACATGCTAATCAAACTTTTTTTAATGTTAATCTACATACTTTAATGTACTTATAAAAAAAAATTCAGCCGTATTGCAAATTACTGGTAGTTGTAACCTATACCGACTGGGCTATATGTACTGAAAGTTAAGAAACTTAACTTGTGCTTTTAGAATTTTATGAAGATTCAACTTCAAGAAATGTATAAATAATTATTTTTGATGTTTTAACAAGAGGGCAATGGTGGATACAAACTAACATTTTAGGGGCGGATATAATCGCAGAATATAATCTATGGTATGGGAAGCATGGAAAATTCTTAAAAATTGTAAGTTTTAAATCCGTTTGAGTGTTGTTTTAACTGCAAACCTGCAGCAGATATTTTTACATTTTCTTTGTGTCAATTTTATAGAAAATCAACACAAGTAATAACTGGCTTAGTTCATTTCAATGTATTATTTATATGAATAACTGTATAAAAGAATAAAATGGACTCATGAAAATAAGAGTCCGTGCATTTCTTGACGAAGCTTGTGAAGGAGATGTGGTAAGACAGAGTGGGTCGAAAGAGGAAGTACACTCACTCATCGGTATGCACTATTAACCTCACTTATTGAACAGATCAAGATGACACAGTTTAAAACCTATTTTAATTACATCACCAATATAACTAATATATGATAAAAAAAATTAGTTTGAGGCTACTTTGTATATTTAACAAATGAAACTTGCAACTGCAGAAAAATATATAATTTAACTATTTTTTACCGTAGCAAGATAATTTTTTTATTTATAGATGTTTAAGTTGGCAACCTTTTTATTTATATTTGAAGGAAACAGTACTTTTATTTATATTTATTGTTGGTAATATAATAAAACAACTGATTTGGACCAAAAGCTTAACTCTTTGAGAAGATCGTTTGTGTTTAAGATCGTCTGTATATGTTGGTTTAACCATTAAATATATATCAAAACAGGATGTAATAATGTGAAATGTACTCATAGATGTTAACTATAGGCTACTTCAAAACCTGATTTGTAATTTTTATGTTCATTTGGGAGTTATAAACAAACTGGCGGAAAACGGGATTTTTTGCGTTTATTGGTGCATAGCTAATAATTTACGTAGGCCTAAAAGCATAGATCGATTTGGGCAAAACTCACTGTGCTTTTTTGGGCCATGAAACTCAGATCTAAATTAGCTTTTTTAAATTGCATTTAATGGTAAGGCACAGTATTTATCCGATAGTCCTTTTATTTATTTAATAACATCTACGAACGAAGTCGCAGGTACAAGCTAGTGTGTACTTCAATAAATTGTAATTTTACTTCTAATTTACAACTTTTGTAAATCCTATCTTAATAAGGGGAATCATCAATGTACAACAAAATAGTAATGCAGGTAATATTTTCTGCATTAAATTGTCTTGAAATTAAACCTTGTAAACTCTATGATTGGTTTTAAGGCTTCGGCCACAGGCCATGAGTACCAATTTGATACTCACGCTTAACCACCCGATATGAGTACCAAATTGGTACTCACTCTAAAAAAATGTTTTTTTTTTTAGAAAAATCAGCCAACAAATTATTTAGTTATGTTATTTTAATTAAACTATATCAAAAAGTAAACATTAACAATTAAAAAAATTTAACTTATTAAGATAAACATTTACAATACAAATTCTGGCTCTTTGACTTAGCAAATTTTTTTGATGGACCGTCATGAGTGTAAGACCAGTGAGCCTTTCTTCAATGATATTTGCCTGAAGCTAAGTTTTCAACTGACACAGGGTAGAAAAACTGCTCTCTGTAGTTGCTGCACTGACTGAAAGTGCAGCCAGAATCTGCAAAAGGTTGTGGATGTTGGGTACATGTCAATGTCACAGTTTTTCAAAATGGCAACTGAAATTTTGTCACTGTTCTTCCCAATTTACTTCTACTTTGAACCCATAATGTTTTACAGTCATAAAAGTAGCAGATTTCAATCAAGTGTTACTGTTTGAAGGAGGCAACTAAGTGGCATAGTAACTCCTAAAATATCATTAAGACACACAACTGAAATTCTGGGACTGAAAGGAGAAATTCTGAACTTTAGATACCTTGCATAAGAGAAAATGCTCCAGATGATGTCTTTCTGTCCTGCCACGTATAAATATCTGCTACATTGTGAATCTTAATAACGGATTCTCCTTGGAACTGAAGATTTTTTGTGCCTCTCGACCCAACGGATTTCACAAATAACTTAAACAGAAGCACCCATTTTCTTTTTAAAAATATTATGTCTCTCTGCAGAGGCAAAAGATAATATTTTATTCATGATTTAAGAGGCGTTTCTTCATGATTTACTTTTGAAGAGTTTGCCAACGAATTATTCAAAATTTGGTTGTTGCAAGGACAGCGTTGGTCACGAGTCAATTTTCTTTAGTTCTTGAACTGCACCTTTTGCTTCAGATACCAATACTGAACAACTGTTGACTCCAAAACCTACGCAAAACTTTAAGTCTAAATCAAAGTTCTTGGCTATATTATCGACGATGTCGCCTAGAGCAACTCCAGTCAAACGTCGTTCTCCTCCCTCTAATCTAATATATTCTTCTCGAATCATATCGCAGGCATTAGCAGTGTTGCAAATGTAATGAAATCTTTCCTTAGGATACGTTCATGAAGGTATCGCAAAGAAATGCTCAATTGACAAATACTAGTATATCTGTCTCCTATCTCGTCGAATATTATAGAGAAAAACTGTGCTTCTTTAAATCTTCTTATGATCGTACTTTGAACCTCTTCTTTATAACAGTTAATAAGTTCATTTTGAGTGTGCTTGCTAATGTATGTAACATTGGACAGAGCACTCTCCAAGTGGCTGCGCAGATTATTGTCACTGGCATCCATCCTAAATCGAAGCAACTCTCTGAAATTTCCGTCATAGATCTCTATACTGTACTGTTATTTTCATCTCTATTTATAAGATTGTCAATGTTCTTTTCATCCCTGTGACCTCTTAAGAAGTTTTGCCTACCACATAAAATAATTGTTTAACCAATAGGAATCAAGCACTGCTTATTTGACGCTGTGATGAATTTGATTTGTTATTTCTAAAGAAGGATTGTGGTAGAATGAATGAATTTATTACCAAAAATTCCTTTACCAAACATATTAATACATAAAGGACCTATAGGGGGCAACAATGCCGGAACATATGTTGGTTCTTATATTTAAAGATAAAAAAAGAAATTAAATTAATTATGCTAGAAATACCTAGCCCAATTATGATAAAATAGTTTTTATTTGAAATTGGTGTTTATTGATTTTTTTAAAATGTACCTATATTTTCACACTTGTCAATTAATTTAATTCATTAGAAGAAAAATAATAAAGCTTTCTTTCTTATATATTCAGTTCATTTACTCTATACTAAATTCACTCATTTTCTTTTTAATAACATTTTCACTATAAGTTAGCGATTTTAACGCATTTGGTAGTTCATTGAAGTACTTCGTTGCATAGCATACGTAGCTTCTCTCAACAATGGTTAGAGAGTGTTTTGGTAGAGAAATATTCTTAAACCTAGTATGTATTGGATTGTTTAAGAATTCACTTTTAAGTTCTTGGTAAGGGTGTGTTATAGCTTTAGTAACTAACACTTGTTTTATATCTAATGGTTGATTAGTATCTTGATCATTGATTCCAATGATATTGAATAGCCTTTTTTGAAGTCTTGCTAATGGGCCTAAAGCTGTATTGTATAGTCCGTCCCAACCGATTATTCCATATACTATGAAAGAGTCCGTAGTATGTAAGTAATAACTGATTAAATTAAATTAATTTTTTTTTTATTACAAACTTTAAAAACGCAAATTAGATGTTTTATGAGAAAATATGCATAGTTTAGGAGATATAGTGAAAAAAATTTTAAAAGTGCAAAAATTTTGTGGTTTTTCGAGTGCTACGAAGTTGGCTGAGGTCTTTCGAAGCTGAAAACTTGCGTATACACTACTGATAGTGGTCCGAACAACATATTCAAAAATCAGAACTAGCCGTTACTTTGCGATTTTAGCGATTTCTAGTGCACTATCTGACTGGACTAAAGTAGCGAATATGGTAACCAGATTCATTAAAAATAAGGCCCGGTGCACACTTGCTTTAAACGATCGAGGGACGCTGCGCCATTTCAATCTCCATCAAATCTGCGTTAAACGTTGATTCATAGTCTCTCATTTACCACCAACCAAGAAGGATAGTACATTATTGTTTGCCTATTTGTTAAAATTTAGTATTTATGTACATTTTTATATATAAAATTAAATATAAAAATATTATCTTGCTTTTCATTTCTTAGTGATAAATCAAACAGAATAAAAGATATTACTGTTATAAAATAGTCATAATATGTTCCAAAATTAAGATATCGTTTTATAAAACTTAGTTTTGTGCCCTCTAGCAGAATTCGAAAAAGAATATAGAAAAACATCTGTAGAAATTTTATGCTCTACAAATTTGCTCACTTGATATTTTTCACCAAAATGCATAGTTTTACCTCAAAATAGAAAAACGTAAAATTCTTATATATATTCATCAAAAACCAGGATGAAAACTATGTTTAGATAACACAATTACAGGTCTCACAGCTGAGAGAAAATTTTCTTTTTTTCATAATTTGAAGGGACTATGCGAGGGAACTGACAAACACTATTCTATAAATAGTATCAATGTTATATCGCTATTACGCAGTTGTTTATTCCTACACCATGTGTTGGCGACATTTGCTGTTGTCATGTTAATAGACAAAATTGATAAAATATCAAGAGAGTGCTGTATTACTAATAACTGTATACGAAAATCTAAAGTACAATTACAAAAAACATTACAAACGTTTTTCCATTAAGTTATTCTACATCCCTGATTGTATACATATACTGTTGAAAAATTAAATGAGCCTGACGAAGTCATTTTCTCCGGTGAATGATAAAGTTATTCTACAGCCTTGATTGTATTCATTTAGACTTGGAATATTAAATGGGCCTGACAAAGTCATTTTATCCGTAGACCGATAAAGTTGTTCTACAACCCTCGTGGTAACATATAGACATAGAAAATTAAATTATTCTATATTAAATAATCTTTACAGCTTACTTTTGGGCTTTGCCATATTACAGTGAAAATAAATGTTTCATAGAATTAATAAACTAGACAAACCTTAAAGTAAATAATAATTTAGCCTTGAAGCAGTTATTGCATTATACAAATAAGAAGAAATGAACTAATTACCTATTGCCCAAACATCAACAGGAGGACCATATAATGTGTCTCCCACTAGAAGTTCTGGTGCACGATACCATCGAGTAGCAACATAATCTGTGTAATTCTCTCCTGGACCTAATAAATTATACTTTGTAATCACTACATAATATGGCATTTGTATTTCTGCTACGATAACTTTCAAAAGGCGGATAAACAAGAAAACAAACTATACTTCAAATTACAGTAATTTTAACTGCAGTTCTATAACTAAGTTTTGAAGTGTTGTGTTATAATGTTTAACAATGTTATTAATTTCTCAAAGATATTTTTTTGTCGCCAAGCGATATCTCCCTTAATTCTTCATCAAAATTAATTATTCAAGCATCATTTTAAAGCTTATGTTCCCCGCTATTGACGAAAAATAGTTAAACAGCTTAAAATTCACGTTTTCGTTACAAAAATTGACTAAAAAAACTTTTATAGTATACTTCATATGGTTCCAAATGAAAGGCACTATCTATTAACAATCTGTTTAACCAACATGACAGCTGTTAGATTGTTTACATTGTATATGCAAGTGTAATCTATCAAATCAATCAAATTAAATCAACATAAATAAATAAATGCAATTTATTTAATTAAATCAACGTATTAAATCAGGTAAGTACTGTACTCGTAACTTGTAAAATATTAACACGGGTCAACTAGTTTATTATTTAATGTAACACTATTTGTATAAAATATGTAATACTTTCTTAAAAAATTACCGTAACATACTACAGAAATTTAAAAAAATATTCTGTCAAGTGTAGCGCTAAATTTGTTTCAATATTATTTCCAAAAAAATAATTTGTGAGATACATTCTGTATTGGCCTTCACTTATGTTCAAGATATGTCTCTTTTATAAAATCAAAAATATTTTCAAGTAAAAATATACAGGGTGATTTTTTTAAATGGGCCACCATTGGCATCTCAGAAACTATAAAAGTTACAACAATCTTTAAATGGGGGACCTTCCCTACTTTTTCCCTTACATTAAAAATACAATATTAACATTTCCAAAAAACTCCGCCATTTTTACAATATGGCGGCCAACTTCATTTTTTCAAATGGAAACCCCTATTTTTTATGTTGAATTTCAATTGAGGACACAACTTTAAGACATTTTTATTCTTTTGTATTTTTTTATTAACCCAACCGTTTATGAGCTAAAGCCTCTCAAAAATTTTCTATTTTGCGATTTTTTTAATTGGGCCACCATTGGGATCTCAGAAAGTATTAATTTTACAGCAAACTTTAAATGGGGAACCTTTCTTGTTTTTTGGTAAATTAAAAAATAGGTAGTTAAAATATTTCTAAATGGCCGCCATTTTCCAATATGGCGGTCAACTTTGAAATTTCTTATAGAAACGGATTTGGGTTTTAAATGCAATTGTAAGACATTTTTATTCTTTGTGTTTTTTTTATAAACTTAACCGTTTAGCCGCTAGGAGCGCTGAAAGTTTCAGAAACTCTTATTTCAACAATTATTAAATAGGCATGTTTTACCATTTGCAAACAATAAAATTTAACTCAAAGTGCAATATTTTGTACAGTGGAATGTTAAAAAGCTGTGTCAATTTCACAAATACTTTATTTTATACAATAAACGTACTTAAATTACTGTTAAATAAACGGTACCACAGGAACTGGCACATACTTTCTCACAAACATATTTAAATTATTAAACAGATTCACTGTGACTTGTAGGGTGGGGTAGGAGAGGTGATTTTTTAACAGTAGCCTAATTTAAGTACATTTTTTGTATAAAATTAAGTATTTGTGAAATTACATCAGCTTTTTAACTTTCCACTGTACAAAATATTACCCTTTGAGTTAAATTTTATTGTTTGCAAATTTTAAAACATGCCTCTAATAATTGTTGAAAAAAGAGTTTCTGAAACTTTCAGCGCTCCTAGCGGCTAAACGGTTAAGTTTATCAAAAAAACACCAGGAATAAAAACGTCTTAAAATTGCATGTTAAATCCAAATCCGTCATAAAAAATAGGGGCTTCAATAAGAAATTTCAAAGTTGAGCGCCATATTGGAAAATGGCGGCCATTTACAAATATTTTAACTACATATTTTTTAATTTCCCAAAAAAAAAGGAAAGGTCCCCCATTTAAAGATTGTTGTTACTTTTATAGTTTCTGAGATGCCAATGGTGGCCTATTTAAAAAAATCACCCTGTATACTAGACTTGTTGAAATTATTCAACTGTATTTCAATCATAGGTTTGTTCAAAGTGTAACCTTAAAAATAGTGTTTTGAATTAAAAATAAGAAATTAAATCTGTACATGTTTTAGACACAAAAATATTGATGGATCAATCTAATTACAAGATATTTCTCTCAATCTTCAATTTCAGACTCTCCATACTTTCAGACATTTAATTTTATAGTACTATTTTGGGGGGAAATGTTGTTCAGTTTGTTAAAAACAAAAACAAAAAGAAAAAATATATCTTTTCTCAGATTTTAATTATAATTGCTCAACGTAGGTTTTTCGGACATTGGTTGAAAATATTAGTAAAAAAACATTATTATTTGTTCACAATTAATTATAGTTGCTTAAACCAGCAGTATAGTTCAATCATTTATATTTCAATAGTACTTTTTCGCATTTGTCTTATCCTCCTTTTGTTTGCTTTTTATGTTCATATTTCTTTAGCCCATCATATTTCATAAACTTGTACAAATTATTGCTAAGTTTTAAATTATGAGATTGTTATTAAATGTTTAAAATTTTCCAAAAAATTATTTTTAACTTTACTACGATAGACTGCAATATGGAATTAAATAAATAATTCATACAAATATATCTTATAAATAGGATATATTGATATAGTTTACTTACTCATTAACCTAGCAAATCCAAAATCACATAGCTTGACAACTCCTTGAGCTGTGAGCAGAATATTCTCTGGCTTGACGTCCCTATGAATACAGTTGTGTTGATGGCAATATTCCACTCCTTGTAATGTTTGCCATGTAATACTCTTCACCATATCTTCAGGACAGCCATGAGGAAACCTTTCCAGCTCATGGAGTACTGTGTGATCACAAAACTCAAATACTAGATGTAGTTTTCTTTTTCTCCTAAATACTTCAATCAGATTGACAAGATTTGGATGTTTTAAACTCTAGAATAACAAAGCCCATCATTAGTTCTATTTGTTTTGTACATAATTTATGTTCCTAAATGTATTTCTTGCTTGTATTTTCACTACTGAAACAACATTCAGGTAGTGAAATATGTAGTGTAGATAATTTTTGTTTTTAATATATAGTCAAAATGATAAATATTTGGAAGGTAACATTAAAGGAAGGTTCTGGTACTAGTTTCTTGTTTATGTGAAAAATTTGCAGTAGTAAATCTGGAATTAAAGAAGTATTTTATAAAATTATGTACCGGTACCTCAATATAATAAATAGAAAGTGGAAATGCAAGTTGTTGGCGAATTCAGATGACTTTGGTATCATTGTGTAGGTCTTCTAAATTTCATTAAGCATGACATTTCAAATTTGTATTTTACGACTTGGCTGTATTATACAGCATTAGCCTCTAAAGCCATTAGTGTTGTGCCTCTTTCCATAACTTTACAATTAATATATCTAGAAATCTTTTGTTGTATTAATTATACTTTCAATTATTGAAAAACCACTATAAATACTCGTATTTGTAAAAATTTCTGAATAAAATTAGTTTTATTTGCAATTTACTACTATAAATTATTATTCTCTAGGAAGGCATTTTTTGAATAAAGTTTGTCCTCTAGTTTTTGCACTGCAGGGACAAACTTCTGCACCCGGCCATCCCTGGATTCTCGGAAGTAATTATGTGGACTAACCCGTCTGTCTGTCCGTTGCGTTGATAAGTGATGAGCAGAGCCAGCCTGACCATATATTTTCGCCTGTGCTTATCTGTACCCTCGGTGCTCCCAGAAAGTTTTTGAAAAATAGGCTGCCTGAACGAGTTCTTAAGCTAATATCTTATGGTAAAAGCATCAACAACAAAATCAAGCTTTTCAGTTATTTTATAACAACTTTTTCCTTAACATACAAGCTATGCTACTTATTTATTAACATGTTCTGCTGCTTGACACCTACCGGTGCCTGTTTTGGCCAGTACAGGGCACGGCAGGTCAATAGGTAGGTGGATAAAGGAACAGCCCTAATAACTTAGGGTTAGGAATAATCCCCCGAACCTAAACTGGCTCTCTTAATATAAAGAACATTAACAATTTTATAAACAAAATTTCAGTTTTTCACTAATTACATCCAATAAATACATATTTTTTCCCTTTGTTGACTTGGCTAAAAGAAATCATATTGTGTGTTTATCAGTGCAATGATAAATAACGGAAAATAAATAAACATTGGGTGTGCTTAAGACCACACGTTGGAAGTGATAACTTCTATGACCGATTTATATTTTTATCAGTATTAATATTAGAGGAGAATAAAGGTCAACAAATTACAAAAGTCAATATATTGTCAAAAAATATTATATCACATTATGAAATTGCATAATTATAATATAGTAGTACTATTATAATATCATAATTATAATACGTATGCGAAAAATAGTGATCATTATAATGTGAGCAGTATTTATTTATATAGTGACTAATGATTTTGAGTGAGGTATTAATAGTTTGTGCAAACAGGGAAGGCGGTCGGTCGTTCTCAACCTTCCCACACACACAAAAGCGCATGGGATTATGACCGACCCTCATTAGGATAGGTACGTCACCAATCGGTGTGTCCTCTATACAATAGTGTTTTTATATTGTATTTTAAAGTTTACTTATAATATATTAGCATGATTGTGATCTAAAATACTATGATTCAGTAATTAATTCTAAGCAAATAGATACCAAACACGGCGTGTATAAGACCGTCCATTAAAATAACTTTAAAATTATCGGTTTATTAAGCGGTCTTGGTTGCAATAAATATTTTGTTATATATATTTTTGAACGAATTCTATGGGAGGATGTTTTATATTTTTACAATGCTTATTTATTTTCCTTAAGGGTCGGCTCTAGTAAAACAGAAAGCAACCTGCGACTTCCTAGAGCGGCGGTAGGTTACGCGGACATTGCTCATCCTAAATCCATTTAAAACCCACAATTATTCAAATAATAGCGTTTTTAAATAAACGGTATCAGGAAACTGACACATACTTTCTCCCTCATTATAGAAACTTAATAAAAAAATACTATTACCAATTTATTGTGATTTTTTTATTTTTAACAGTCATTTTCCCATAAAAATCCATAAAATAATGGAAAAATCAACTTTTCTCAAAAACGGCTCGAACGATTTTTATTAAAACGATGATTAAAATTTTACAGTTTATAGTACTTTAGGTCCCTAATAAACTATAAAATTTTAATCAAAATCGTTAGAGCCGTTTTTGAGAAAAGTTAATTTTTCCGTTATTTTATGGGTTTTTATGGGAAAATTACCCTTAAAAATAAAAAATTCACAAAAATGAAAAAAAACGCCTGGATATACCGTAGATTAGTACCTCCATATCAAATTTCATCAAAATCGGACGACTCGTTTAGGCTCTAGGTCTGATAACATCCACACAGACACACAGACACACACACAGACATCACTCCGAAAACCACTTTTTTAGGTTCAGGGGGACCCAAAACGGATATTTCCACCAAAAACTCAAACTCGAAAATTTTGACGAATACAATACTTTCTCCATATACTATGGTATAGGGGGAGAAAGTAAAAAATACCAAACTCTTGGGGACAACATTCTTCATCCGAATGGCTTGGTAATTTTTCGCTATAATTAATAGTTAGAACGTAAAAAATATTTAAAATCACCCTATAGCGGCGGTAGGGTACACGTACATTGCTCAGCCTAAATCCATTTAAAACCCGCAATTGTTCAAATAGCGTTTTTAAAAAAATACCAAAATCTTGGGGACGAAATTCTTCAGGCGAATGGCTTGGTAGTTTTTCGCTATAATTAATAGTGACAACATAAAAAAATATTAAAAATCAATGTTTTAAATTGTTAATAAATATTAAACAAAATATTTTTCTTAATTTTTAAAAAGCCATTTGCATGCGTATTGACCATAGCTTTAAAATGACATATCGTTTATAATTTTCCGATCAAAAATAAAGGAAATATTTGGATTTTAATTTAACATTGGTCTTATGGAGTGTCAGCCAACATGGCCGACAGCTAGAGCCGTCCCTTAAGTGTAATGTTATTGCAGATGTACATTTCGCCATTATAATAGTGCAAAACTATAGTCTGTATACACTAACTTGGCGTCTGTACCCTTAGCTACCTGCTAC
>JAGFPH010000513.1:179007-206817 GCA_018207615.1 Philaenus spumarius
TTTGAACCTGCGCCAATTGGTTGAAACATGACTGACAACTCTCGTCCTCAATTCAAACCCCAGTGAATCGTGTCATGTACAATGAAAGCCAAAGAGTAGAATAAGCATTGGCCATCTGGCCTAGATGAAACTACTCTGTGAGGAGTAGATGCTCCATTAACGTGTATGACCTCCATTGTTGTAATATGAAGCTAAATTTTATATTTAAGTGAGTAATAATAAGTTACAGTAAAATAAAACAATGTAAAATATTACTTTGTCAAAATATACAAAATGTAAAATTTTGTCTAAACTTACTTCAGTTAGACAAAAATCAATTTTCTTTACAAAACTTAAAATGCACAAATATATTATAATTAATTATCCCTTACATATTGAATTATTCTTAGAATTCTATGAAGAGTGCATACACTAATATGCATTGCATGATTTTGGTCCGAGTCACAGATAATTAATACTAATTATTTACCTTAAGTCCGTCTTGTGACTCCTTGTCGTTTAGTTTAAAACGATGTGTTTCGGAGCCGTAACTCCATCATCTGGTCATCCCTCTGGTGAGTTCGTCGAACATTATAAAAACATTAAATTTTTCGTCTTCTTTTTTCTCGGCTTATTTCTTGTATTTATTTGTGTGATGAACTGTGACTTGTGTGTTAGTGTCCGTGTAAATGTGTGTGTTTATAAAATTTTAATGTTTTTAATGTTCGACGAACTCACCAGAGGGATGACCAGATGATGGAGTTACGGCTCCGAAACATGTCGTCTTAAACTAAACGACAAGGAGTCACAAAACGGACTTAAGGTAAATAATTAGTATTAATACACTAATACCTCACTCAAAATCATTAGTCACTAAATAAATAATGCTTACATTATAATGGTCACTATTTTCGCATACTTATTATAATATATTAATATTATAATAACGTATTATTATTATTATATACTATGTATCGTCTATTCCCTCTCCACGCGCTTACTTGTCTATATAGGCATACTATGTATCGCCTATTCCCTCTTCACGCTCTTGACTTGTGTCTACGCAAAAAGTTTGCGTGACGCAAGATTTCATAAACATAGTCAAGCGGAAGTATCCAACGGGCCAATAGAATTATCACGTCAAAAATGAAAAAATAAAATAAATAAATGTTTACGTAAATTTTACCATCTTAATACCCATAATAATAATAATACCCATAATAATACCCAGCTATACAAATAAAAGTCCAAACAATAGGCCGTTGCTGCAGATTGACCGCTGATATACAACGCGCTCGTGTGGACTCGTGAGGGCTCGTGTGCCCTGCGCCGTCTCCCTTTGTCAGGCCGATTATGTCAACTGGCTGCACTTAATATTTATAAAACTTATATCAATATAAAGGTTAAAAAAATACCCTACAAGTTTTATTTGAAATTTTTTTTATAACTTGTCTCATATTAATAAAAAATAGATAAACATGTAATTATTGAATAGAAAAGTTAATATTTTAACTTTAAATTTAAAAATACACGTATAATAATTATTTTATAGCTTAAACGATATGAACATTTTTCATAGATAATATTATAAGGATTACAATAACGATATAAATATGACTCTATCGCTTTATGTCTTAGATATTGACAATATAAAGAAGTCTTTCAAAAGTGAATTTTAATGGGAGGTAGGGGGGGGGGAGCAAGAGGGGGAGGGGCGGGGACTTTTCAGAAAATATTCCTTATATAGTCAACTAACATCCATGAAAAAAATCAGCTTTTCACTAATTAGTTCCGACATAAACCTTTTATTGACTGGG
Organism: Philaenus spumarius; assembly: GCA_018207615.1. Classification (NCBI taxonomy): domain Eukaryota; kingdom Metazoa; phylum Arthropoda; class Insecta; order Hemiptera; family Aphrophoridae; genus Philaenus; species Philaenus spumarius. The sequence continues at coordinate 180,804 of JAGFPH010000513.1, forward strand.
CTATTAGGCCAGACCCCCCCCATCCTTCACGAAATCCTGACTACGTCACTGATTCAGTGATTTTAGGGTCAGGTAGTCTATGAAATGTTCCCCTGATATGATGTACATGTTGATTATTTAATTATCTGAGATTTGGTATCACTAGTGTATATTAATTTGAACTACAGAATTATACTACATAATCGACAAGATACATTATTTACGCTGACTGCACAATTTAAAAAAAGCAAACGTTTTGTTACATTTAACTTATTTTCTTAATACTATTTAAAGCAACATATAATATATTTTGTAGAGACAAAATGTCAACATAAACAAAAAATTCAAATCTTTAGAAATTTGGCTCTTTTGGATGTAAATTGAAGGACAAATATTTTTAAAGCCTATTTAGTGGTATATTAAATCGAAGATAGTAAATTGACAAGTTAAAAAATTTATATTTTATTTTTACAACAATTTTTTTTTTAGAAGACTAAATTGCTGTCCAGCTCATGAACTCGTACCGGTATTAAATAATAAAACTCAAATGCTTAACAGTTAGAGATATTGATTTATTTAGGCTTAGTTTATTCGAATTCTTGTTTCTAATTAATTGCTTGGAAAGATAATTATAAAATGTAGTCTACACTTTTGCCAATATTATTAATATTAAAAATCAATAATAAGTTATATTTTATATTCATTTGGTTTGTGTGTAGTAGCTACACATATTAAAGAGTTTACCTACTTAATAAAATAAGAACCTTATAATTTGCATATTAAAAAAATAGCATATCCGTATAAAAAGCATGTCCTTGATTAAAATAGTTTCTTAAGCAAGTTGTAATAAACTATTGAAATAAAATAAACCGAAAATTTCGAGTTCGGTATGTAGTCCAAGCTATCACATCTTAAATAAATAAATGTAGGCCTAGTGTTAGATTAAAGTGCAGCAGGCACAGTACTATGATGAGACATTTCCTAGAAATTATTTAGTCCAAAACCCCAGTCATCATCGATAATATTTTACTGGAAGGAAACTTAAAAGAAGACTATTGCATGTCATCACGCAACCATCTATCAATTTTTCATGCGTTCCGATGGTAGGATGTACTCGTCTTCAAATGACAAAGTACAGTTAGTTTTAAATCATGTAGGCCTATAATTCAAACAAAAAAGTACGGTTAGTTTGTTATATCTATTTACTAGCTGGATACCCGTGCTTCGCTACAGGGAATTTGTTTTTTGCATCACCATGATTCATAATTAATTGTCATATTTTTCTCTCATTTTCTTTCATCTATTATTTCATGAAAGTGAATTATAACATGTATTTTCAATTCGTTTGGTATTTATTGTTCACTGGCTGCTCGTCAATCGTCCTCGTTCTGGTATGTGTGCTAAATAAATTAAATCAATAAAAAAATAAAAAATGCATAGTGAAGAGCGTCTTCTTTTTCCACCGTTAAATCTTCAGACTGGTAAATCACCGTCTTAGCTGGATGTTTGCAGATCACTCAGTTATGTCTTTAATATGCGAATTCATAGATCTTGATAGTTTTGATCAGCTTATGTCTAAAATATTTTCTTAAAATTAATAATTGCCAAATTTCAGCTCTTTAGCTTTAAGGAAAGAATAGTAATTAAAAGTTATTGTTTTTATAGGTTGTAATTACATTTTCAACCCTTAGCAGCACGTAACAAAATGTAACACTGGTTTATTTTTTATATGTATCTTGTAAGAAATAAATGTACACAATGTCAGCTCTCTAGCTTTAAGAAAGTATAAAACTAAATATTTATTGTTTTTAGGGGGTTGTTATCACCCCTAGGAGCACGTAACAAAATGTAAAACTCATTTACTTTTTATATGTGTTTTGTAAGAAATAAATGTACAAAATTTCAGCTTTAAGGAAAGTAAACTAGCAACATTTATTGTTTTAGGGGATGTTTCAACCCTTGAAGGCCAAATATTTTAAAATCCTATCATAGTGCGTCTCTGGCGTCTATGAGCAATATGTGTACCAAATTTCATATTCCTTGGCGGTATTAAATTTATATTTATAGTTATCGGGGTTGTTGCTAAATGTTCACCCCTTAGCAAATCGTGATAAAATGTAAAACTGGTTTATTTTTTATATGTATTTGTAAGAAATAAATGTACAAAATTTCAGCTTTCTAGCTTTAAGGAAAGTATAAAAATGAATATTCATTGTTTAGGGGTTGTTACTACATTTCTACCCCTTAAAAGAACGTGATAAAATGTGAAACTGGTTTATCTGTATTGCGTATCTTGTAAGAAATATTTACAAAATTTCAGCTCTCTATAGCTTTAAGGAAAGAATAGAAATTAATATTTATTGTTTTTAGGGGTTATTATTACATTTTCAACCTTTAGCAGCACGTAACAAAATGTAAAACTGGTTTGTTTTTTATATGTATCTTGTAAGAAATAAATGTATACAATTTCAGCTCTCTAGCTTTAAGGATAATTTATTCAGATAACAAGAACAATCAACTATGTCAATCTTCATTCAAAGTATACTGGAAACCCACACACAATCTTAGTTTATAACAGTTTTATTTATACATAAAGCGCTTAATATACCGATGAACAGACCGGTTTTCAACCAGGAAACAAAACAGCTTCCTCAAATGGTTCAACAATGCGACTTTCAAAAAAGAAAAAAACGGGAGTATTTCAGTATTTAACGCAGCGGAATATTGGATAACGTCGCCGAGAGAATTGTCAGAAAACTATGTTATAAACTAGCTTGTAACCAAAAATTGGATAAAGCAGTGAAACCAAACCCTAAAGAAGATTTTGCTCGTACAACGCAAGTGGAATATACAACCTGTGATAGTTGCAATAAACGTGATATTCATTAAATAGGACGAACATTCAATACACGTTTTAAGAATGTATTCTTAATAATAATACAAAATTCTAACACAACTCAATCTAAATATGATGAACCCCTAATAATAGATTCCGTCAGAACTAACAATCAAAAATGTGCACATTTTTAACAAATTGTCAGATTACCAATTATTAATTTCATTGAAGAATTCTACTAGACTATATTATAAAGTTTACGTTCATGCGCACGTTCATTGTTAAAACTATAAAACCATTTCCAGTCCAACACAATATTCGACAGTACCGTATGTTCCACAAAGCAACGATATTGGAATAGCCTATACATACACCGTGTGCTGGTGTGTATATTTTGAGTATTAAGTGTAGGCCTACTGTGTCTAAGTCTTGTGTTAATTTGTACAGTGCTTGCAGTTTAATTACATCTTGCCTTAAATTCCAGGCAATCTATTCTTATTCTCATTGTTAAACGAGAAAAACAATTTCTAGTTAAACACAAGTTGACAGTATTATCAGAGCTGAGCCCCTTTAATCTCCAAACATAATCGTCAATATAATCACATTAGAGTAGTATAAACAAACTTAGAATACAATAGGGTTGGATAGCATAAGAAACTATCTACAAATTTAAAAAAAACAAGCTCACTGGATTGACTATATTAAAGCTATGAAACATGATAAAAGCTCTAACAGAGTCTACGTTCTGAAAAGAAAAAGAAAAAAAAAACAAGATGGCGTTGAAATGAGTGTTGTATTTGTAAGAATCTTAAAAACCCTCCACTTAGTAACAGTAAAATATCTTACGCTGAGGCTTGTAGGCCTAAGGGATGAGAAACTCGATTTTCATTTAGTCATAGAATTAACTACTATGAGTGTATAACAGAATGTTTGATACATCCGTAGATATTATATTATACCTGGTTCTTTTAAAATGCTATAATAAAAATGCTATAATATTTCTTTTTCACAAGAAAAGCGAAAGAGGGAGTACCTATTAAAATACAAAATTATAACTGTATATCCTTCAGAAATACGGTAGGAAAATGATATGCCTTTCATTAAATAAACTTGTACTCTGGGCAGATAAAAAGAATATTCCTAAGAAATTTTAAGCTGTCTTTATAAAGAAATATTCAAAGTGGAGAATGTCTTGGCATTAATTAATATTGCCAAAAATTTTAACTATAAAAAAAGTGTATTATATTCTCCAGGAAGTAGTTTCACCCTGACATCCGGTGCTAGGAAGACATGCCGCGATGGATTTAGGCAAGGGGTAGTTTCTCTGCACACTCTCCCGTTCTAAAATTAAGATTATTTAAAGTACAATATTTTTAGTATTTATAACTGGATTGTACGGTTACCCGAATGTGCAGGTTTATATGTTTAAAACATAGAATTAAAATGTTTAAAACATAGATATTATACTTTTTATTCTTTTATAGTTTCGAATTTTATAGAGGAAAAATATACCACCGAGCATTATACCGTCACGTTTTGTATTTCGTTTATAGTTTATAATTTTATTAAAACCGTAACAGATGTCCGATTGAAATGGGAGAAAAAACAGAAATGTTTGTTACATCGTTGTTCTTAATATGAACTCGTGAATCAGTATATCCATTATAATAAAATTAGTGTTATTTTAATATTGAACTAAGGCGTTCAAGGAAGCGTCGCTAATAGGACTGTAAAAGGGTCTATTGCGGACGGGTGGCTATAAACCCTGCAGGTCAGTTTAGCCTGCCTCAAGTTAGGGTGGCATGACCTATAGCATATAACACTATACAATTTCAATTACGGGACTTTTAATAGTCTTAAAGAACATGCCTTATTTTTACAAATTAATTGTCTTCTGTAGTTCCCACCAAGATGTTAGCAATGTTGAAGAATCCAGATGAAGGAACTTCGGGAGCTATTTGGAGCAGACAGGGATTGTCAAAAATCTTCGAAGCAAAATTTGGAATCAATTAATTGATCTAGAGCTCATTTTATGTACTTTTATGTTTTTTGTTTGTTTGTCAATTATTATGTTGATGATGTAGGTGAAGTTAAAACTAAACCGTTGGCACATTATGCTGATGTTTCAATTTTGATTGCTAGTTTGATTGAAAAACAAGCTGACTAAGCAAAAATGATCAACTGTTTTAAAGGAATATTGTTATAAAAGTTATTACTGTAATGTTATTAGCCTAAATGTTCGGCTCCACAATCTTACAATATTACTAAGCTTCTTGCCAAATTACTCAATGAATTTTGATACACATAGGCTATCTTATGCAAATTAAATATTTCTGATTAATCGCCAGTTACAAATGATTCACAAACATTGACATTATTCACATATTATAGCTTGGATTTAAATTGTCCTATTAAAACAAATAGGCTTCAGCGGCGATAATTAGCTTACTAATGAATTTGACTTTCGGTATAGGCCTACTTAAAATTAAGTACGCTCAGACGCCTGTGGCACTCAGCAACAAACCAAGCCTGTTTAAACAATACCTTATTTATTTTATGAATAGCGTCACATTTATTTATCAAATCTATTAAATTGTATTTTTTAATTCTACCGACTTAGCAATGGCTTCTATCTAGTTATTCATTTTTTCGCCGTGAACCTAAGCATCTTTATGAGTTTTTTCCAGCAAAACTTTTGCAGCGAAGGGAGAATCACCTACTTATATTAGCTTCTGATAAACGTAGTTTTATTATTTCTGATTGCCTTACTGAACTAGTTAATTTTACTATAAATTTATTTTTTATAGTAGTTTTATTGTTAGGAATTTGATATGAAAATGTTTACCATTAAACTTTGAAACCAGTGATTAATTCCATCAACGGGGAAGCACCAATCGCACTGATCAATTAGTTACCGAAGAGACTACGGTACATACACATATAATAAAAATTGAATTCTCCTTGAATATCTTGTTTTATTCTACAATTTAATAAACAAAATCTAGATCATCACACAATTATCCTTTTGAATTGTGTTTATCTTTAGACGTTCTGTTTCAAGTTACGATACAATCGACGTCTTTCATAATATCCGTTTGCATTTTTTTTATGGTCGGTTATTATACAGTTGAAATTGCTAATTATTAAATAGGTAGTTATATTTGGGACACAAGGTAGAGACAAGGTTAAAATACGCTGTTAAAATCCATATGCTTATGCCATCTGTTTAAGTTTAAAACCATAGTCAGCTTAAAACTGTAGTCAACGCAAAAGTTTACGTGTACAGTACTTATAAATCTATTTATATTTCAATCGTTTAAAACCGTCAACTAATCCAAAATTAAGATGTAATCTTACCTTGTCTCTATCGCACGTCGTCGATAGATTAAGACGTAATCTGGACCATATGTACATTAATCGTTCAACGATCTCCATACGGAGTGAGACTTATTTAATGTAGTGTTGTGTTAGTGTTGTGTTTTGTGTAAGTGTTGTGTTTTTAATGTTTTTAATTCTCCTGATGATGGTCGAATGACCGAAATTGCGATAGAGACAAGGTAAGATTACATCTTAATTTTGGATTAGTTGACGGTTTTAAACGCTTGATTAAATCACTAATCTGTGAGCTGAAATGGAATCTATTTATATTTACTATTTAGACCTAGGTTGATGTATATATTTCTGGAAAAATCTCGATCGACTTCGTTAATCGGCAAAATCGGACCACGGGATGGAAATAAGGAAAGGTTTTTATCCAAAAACGTAATACAAAAAATATAAATTTGGCACACGTTTAAAGTTATTATACCTCCTAAGAGGCCTACAAATTTGTGTGATTTTTTTAGAACAAAAGCGGTGGACAAAAATGGTGGTTAAAGAACAAAACAAGGTTGCAGTTACCGGTATTCTAAATATTACCAAAATCTTTTGTTTTATTTTTAAATTTGCAAGTCTTAGCCCAAATAAATAGGGCTGGAATAAATAGTGGTTAAAAAAATTAATAAATCCCAATTCAATACTAGGTCCACTAGGTTCAAAGTTACTGTAAACCTAAAATTATCTAGCCTAAATGTTTTTATGAAACTTTTTAAACTACCGGATCCCTGAATTTAACGGGTGACCAATATGAGGACTAGGATTATACAATTCATTACTTTTCTAGAACAGACAAGAAATGTCGTAAATCTTCTAACAGGTTATACCAAAATCCTTTGACTGAAATTTTTTTATGATAACTGCATCCCTAGCGCAAGGGTTGAAAAATAGGTGAGAAGGTTATTAAATCTGTTTAGTGCTTAGCTTATGGTGGCTTCGAAGTAACTAGTAGATAAATGAGAACATCGAAATCTACTGCGCCTGTAGGTCGAGGAGAAAGGGATTTTTAATTTATCTACTGTAGACACACACATTTAGATAGATGACATCTGATGCACTCCAACGTGATTATAAAAAAGATAGGGTCATGCTGAAGAATAATGTGGGTTATGTGTGGACATACTGAATTATCGTCCTTCGTTTAGCCTAATAAATAATAATGTACCGATTATGTGCCTGTAGTTTAGTTGCAATGCCGCTAGATGGCTACACATGCATGTCGTCATCAATCCATTTAGGGTACCAATGTAATCAGGGCCTTGAATATTTATTTAGTCACGCACTTATTCCGATGTAATCAATATTTCGACGATGAGAATAGGAATCTGAGATTTCCAAATGGAAGGAAAAGGCCAGTGATTGAATGTTTGAGTATTTGTTTCAAATGATTGCTGAATTAAGCCTAAGATTTACCTTGATTCGTGAAGTTGATTAGGCCTACACTCAGAGTGCATGAAAACCGTTTACCCTAATTATTTTCTGCCCAAAGTTTCCAAATTATAGATTATATCATGAAGCAATATTTTAAGAATTTTTGTATGATTGGATAGTAAATATGTATTTCAGGTCTAAAATAAACTACTTATAATATTTTAGCCTATAGGCTATAATACATAGTTATCTAATAATACGGCTATAGGTCTATGTATTTTTTGTTTTTAACGGTTTTGTTTGTTTGCTTAATGTCTTTACTTAATGCCAGTTAGACTAATAAAGAGGCGGAGGAGCTTATAACGTAGGTAAATTGATAGAGAGATTCGAAGCTATGAAATTCCAACCGTAGCAGACTGGGCTTACACTTTTAGACTCTCGGCCACCTCGATTCCAAAACAAAATTGTCTAAACAGAGTAATTTTTTTAAATCTTCCCGTCTCTATTATGTAAAAGACTTAAAGAGATATGCCAATCTGATCCCGTGGTAGTTATTCAGATATAACGTTAGAAACCCCTATTTACAAAATTCGAAACACCTCCTCCTCCTTCCCATAAAACTCATCTCAAAAATGTTAAAAAGACCCATACAATTTTCGATATCTGAAATTAAATCCTTACATTAACCTTGAATTTTTGTGGTACGAAACTCACAATTTGCCCATGTCGAATTTTAAAATAGGTGTTAAACAATAGAGGCAAATAACGGTTTAAAACCATACAGTAGTAAATATAATTTTGTATAGTACTTAAAATTTTCTCAAAACTTCGTGGAAAAAAATGTAAATCATTTACTTAGTTTTTGTGTCATTCTTTAATAAACAGCTATATACGTTTTTAATGTTTGACTAAGAAATTCTGTATTGGCTATAAAAATCAGTTATTTTTTATTTTCATAAATTTGTGTTTTCTTTAAATTTGTGCTAAAAAGGTAGTTAAACCCTAAATAAACACATACAATGCTAGGAGAACTGTATTGGAGAAAAAATAGGATAAGCTAAAATACTGCAGACCTTGTCATATCCTTATGCAGAAAACTCATAGAAAATAAAATAAGTTGAATAAATATACAATTCAATTAACCGGAACCGTTTTTTGTTTGTAGGCTATCTCTTAATTTCTGCTCCGTTTTCGTCATCTCGAAGGATTTTTTTTCTTGATCGTTTTTCAAGATGATGCGGTATACTAACGGGCAGATTGCGGGAAAAGAAAACGGACAGTTCGAACAACCTATCTCTTTCCTTCCGTTGTTAGAAGAAAACGTAATCGTAATGCAACGGAAGGAAACAACGGATGGTGTAAACCTACACTAACAAGTTGTGTAATTCTTGAAGACACGAACTAAAATTATAAAAAAGTTGTATAAAAGGTCCACTTTGGCATACATTACAATATCTAAGCTTCTGATTTGCGTATGGAAGTTATAGAGATATAGGATATAAAGTTATTGATTTTGGCTATCTTGAGGGAATGCCAAAACTAAGGTTCTAGATATAGCTGTGACACTCATGATTACTCCCCTTTTAAATATAAGCAAATCAATTTATTTTCGTGAAAACATGATGTTTTATTTTACGCAGCTACTAAGTTTTGAGGAATGAAATTCCCATGCTTGTTTCATTACACACAAGATATATTTATATTTATGTGTCAACTCTTTGGAAAGTTGTTTACATTTGCTGTCTGATGAGCTTGTATGAAAAGTAAATGTTTAATAGACTTAGTTAATCCGAGCTTTATTATTTTGTAAATGATGAAATCAAAATTATTTTAATAAAATGTACAATTTGATTGTAGGCACTAAACACATTCGTTTCATAAAGTTGTGGCCTATAAGCATAGAATTTTGGGCATGATATAAGGAATTATGTTAAAATACTCTTTGCCTATGTATTTCAGATCAAGTAATTTTGATCCAGCTTATAAAATAATAGCCTAGTAGTACTTTAGGCACATAAAAGGAAATAGATAAATGCTTTTATAAATCTAAAACGTAAGACTAATCCATATAAGATGTAAATTTATAAATAATTATTATTTTTTAACAGTAAACCTATAACTTCAAAATTACATGTTAGAAAGGGAGCTCATATTTTTTATTATTTAAAAGATTATTACATATTAAATCTGGAAACAGCTGTTATTTTCACAAAATATACATATGAAATAGCCGCGTCTCGTGTGTATTAGGCTACCAATAGTAGGCCTATATTGTATAACGGGAAGGCACCAAAGTTTAAAGAAATTTACTTGATGCGAGTACCACGGGCAATTGTAGCGTAAACATCAACGTTTATATTTCTACTTCATAAACATATTGTTTATACCCAGATTCGGACCGGGTAACTCAAACTTCGGAGTCAGGTACGCTAAACTCTCACATACAAGGCCGCCATTCATTAAAGTATTGGATTGTGAAATAGAATTTATGTTTTTTCATACCTTTTCGGAGAAGTAATAAATTTAATCATTTTGAGTGAGTTTTGCACAGTGCACAGTGGGATCTGTGGCAGGGCCGATTTTTAAATAGGCTGAGTAGCTACAGCCTAGAGCGGCAAATTTTTAGGGGTGGCAATTAGGAAATTTGTTCAACACTGAAAATAAACCCTTTGGACTTTATTTAACATCAGAAAATATAATGTAGCTTACATGTATACATCGCACGAAAATATGTTACTTGAAAATTTGTTTGACTCTTCCTACTTTCTATGAACTAATATGAATTCAGAGCACGTAATCTTGTTAAGTAGTTTTCATGTAGCTTGATTTGATCTGAGGAACTGGCCATGGATATAACAATAATTTGACCACGCAGCTGGACCGCTGACGTGAGTTGAACAAATTTCCAAAATTAAGTTTATATGCCTATGTTTTAGGGTTTCAACCAACAATTTGGAAAATAGGTCTACTCACGAAGGCGTTGAACAGCTGTCAGTGTGTACGTAATATATTAGTAGAATTTGTTTCCTCCTAATGGCCTCACGAGTTTGCACCACTTGGCTTCGAACCGGGTACTTTTATGGTATTTTACGTTTTGATAGATTTTGTGGAAACCAAGCTATCTATAAGGTCGCGTAACAAAACAAAATGTGCAGAATAACATCCTACATTTATATTTTTAGAAAAAACTTTACAAAAATTTCATTCTCGTAGTAAAAATCTCAAAAAATTGTTACTTCCGGTCAAAAAACGTACTTCCGGTTGTTGGATTTTTTTGGCTAACGAACTCGTCCGAGCGGCATAGACAACCAACACGTGTACCAAATTTGGACCAAATCGGACTTAAAATGCGGCCGCTAGAGTGCGAACACATATATACATATATATATGAATTTTAATGACACACCAAAACGTGTTCTGGGGACCATGATCGGTGCTCATTTGCTAATCCCGACCTTGGGTTTTACCATAAGGGCCACTGCAATAGTTCATTTTTCTTATGGGAATTCGCTATAAGCTTGAATTTATATGATTAGTTTAAATAATGTTGCAGTTATCGATTGTACCTTGTACCACTATATAATATTACCGTTATCTTCATACATTGCATTACAAATATTTTAATTATTCACATGCAGTCCAAGCATGAAACAAAAGGTAATTATTATACATAATAATGAACTATGGTTATTCTGCCATTTCAGAAGTACACTACAGGTATTTTATAGTTTATAAAACATTGTTGGAGTTTTTCAAGAGTCATTTTGGTTTTGTAAAATATGCCTGTTAACTTACGGGATAAACAAATTTATGGGGTAAGCGATCATATTTGTTTTTCTACATTTGACATTATTGCTATTGTATATATATATATATAGACCTAATATTTACAAATAACATTTTGAATCATAGATAATGGTGCCAAATTAGTTTCACTCGTTTACGTTACAAAATGGGGTATAACTTAAGTATAACTTATTTTGTAACGAATAACTTGGAAGCGGTCGACAGTGTTCGTCCAGCCTGTTATAGTAGAACCATAATTCACAAGTTGCATAGGTTCGAACCAAGTTACTGGCGATCGATTTCCTAGGCTAACCAATGATCATCCGTATTCATCAGTCTAATTGACGTAACGACGTTAAAAAGAAAAAGATGATACATTTTTTTTGTATAAATTAAACATTAAAAAAAAAGAAACAGATGATTCATTTTTTCTTATAAAATAACAGTTCGAGTTGATTTATTAATTACGTAAATGAGTGGGTGTTAGATATTTTTGGCTATATATTACAACATTAATAAGCATTTATTTTTTAAATTATTTTAATGCCTAATCTAAAGCCAGCTCGCAAAAGTTTGGTTTTATAAGGCATCCTATGTTAAATTATGAAAAAAGGAGTTGATGCTATTAGCTAACTGCTATAATAGTTTGGTAGCGATTGTTAAATTTAAAGAGTATGATATACAGGTTTATTTTTTGAAAACTTGCTTCCTCTAATATTGAAAAACGGAAAGAGATAACAAAATCTGATCTCGGTGCAGTTATTAATCTTCAGAAAATCTATTTACAAAATCCCAAATAACCCCCATTGCAAAAATTTTTAATTTACACATTTGGCTTGTGATACTTCAAATTAAAGCCCTTTAAAAACCACGAATTTATGTGATAAGAAAATACAAATCGGCAAAGCATTCGTTCGCTATTCTCAAAAATGTAATTTTGTAAGTTATTTTGGTACTTACGTATTATACGGATTCCACTAATTTTAGACGTTTTTTATTACACACTATTTATTTTTAGTAGTAACCCAGCAACTAAACATACTGCGACTAAATACTATAGGTTAGAACTTTAGGCTATTTTTTAATTATTCTTGCATTTCTGTCGTTTTCTAAAACAATACCTAACCTAGCAACGTTTAAAAAAATAGTGGCCTCCGTATAATACGTAAGTACCGTTATTTTTATAACTTTATATTGTTTAAAAGAAGGAAAGAGATAGGCAAAATTTAGTTTTGTCAGTTATTCACTTTAATGAGAACCATACAACACCTTTTTACAAAATCCGTCCAAACCCATTCCTATCACTCCATGTAAACAATAATTTGTAATGAGCACATATTTATAACTTGTGCTAAATTAAAACCTTTTATACTACATGAATTTATGTAGTAATAGAATACAAAAAAGAAACATTCGAGTATACAACAGAGAGCTAAAAATAGTGTGAATGCGCAACTTAAAACTGGCATAATATATTATACGTTCAGCGATTGTTCTTGTTACTACTTAGGCCATATATGGCGCCCTTTCAACTTAAGATTTAAGGAGCTTCTACCATATAAATAAACGGTACCAGGAACTGGCACATACTTTCTCACAAACATATTTAAATTATTAAACAGATTCACGGTGACTTGTAGGGTGGGGTAGGAGAGGTGATTTTGTATTAAAGTTGTTTTCTCATAAAAATCCATAAAATAACGGAAACACCAACTTTTCTCAAAAACGGCTCGAACGAGTTTGATTAAAATTTTACAGTTTATAGTACTTTAGGTCCATAAAAAACTATAAAATTTTAATGAAAATCGTTAGAGCCGTTTTTAAGAAAAGTTGATTTTTCCGTTATTTTAAGTGTTTTTATGGGAAAATTACCCTTAAAAATTAAAAATTCACAAAAATTAAAAAACGCCTGGAGATACCGTGGATTAGTACCTCCATACCAAATTTCATCAAAATCGGACGACTGGTTTAGGCTCTAGGTCTGATAACATCAACACAGACACACAGACACACATACAGACACACACACAGACATCACTCCGAAAACCACTTTTTTAGGTTCAGGGGGGCCCAAAACGGATATTTCCACCAAAAACTCAAACTCGAAAATTTTGACGAATACAATACTTTCTCCATATACTATGGTAGAGGGGGAGAAAGTAAAAATGGATGCTACGAACTCCAGCACCTGCATAAACAACTGCCACTCACATTCGAATTCCAACAACTTAGCAACTATGGATGTTTAAAAAGGTCGAATTATGAACGCCAAGGAAGAGTCCGAGATTTACAAGGCAACGAAACGCAATTCTACAAGTTTATTAAATGACCAACTCTCCTTCAAGCAAAATATAGTAGGCCTATTATTTAGGTATTTGATTCGTTAATCGGGGCACAGAGTTATACTTATAATACATTGAAGTCGTGTACGGGTGCCCAAAATCGTTGTCGGAATAATATTTTGAGTTATATTTTTTGTTTTAATCAAGTTTTGCTGACGATCGCAATCAAGAGCTAATTTAGTTTTTTGTTTTGCATTTAACAACCCTGAAAAATGTTTTATTGAGTTTTTCTGACGGTTGATTCAATTTTAATAAACATGGCAATTTCAACAAAAGGAAAGAGATAATAATGAGACTATAATATCCCTTACAAAATAACGATAAATAAATAAAAACGAATATTATGTTTGGTAATATCGATACATCAGAATCTCAGGTGCAATATTTCCTGCTACAATTAAACACAAAACACTCCAACTTCGTTGACTGGAAATATAATAAGAAAATAAGTATAATTATTGTTACAATGTCAATTGTGGGTGCTAAATTAAATAAACGGTACCAGGAACTGGCACATACTTTCTCACAAACATATTTAAATTATTAAACAGATTCACTGTGACTTGTAGGGTGGGGTAGGAGAGGTGATTTTTTATTAAAGCTGTTTTCCCATAAAAATCCATAAAATAACGGAAAAACCAACGTTTCTCAAAAACGGCTCGAACGATTTTGATTAAAATTTTATAGTTTATAGTACTTTAGGTCCCTAATAAACTATACAATTTTAATCAAAATCGTTAGAGCCGTTTTTGAGAAAAGTTGATTTTTCCGTTATTTTAAGGGTTTTTATGGGAAAATTACCCTTGAAAATAAAAAAATTCACAAAAATGAAAAAAACCTGGAGATACCGTGGATTAGTATCTCCATACCAAATTTCATCAAAATCGGACGACTGGTTTAGGCTCTAGGTCTGATAACATCCACACAGACACACACACAGACATCACTCCGAAAACCACTTTTTTAGGTTCAGGGGGGCCCAAAACGGATATTTCCACCAAAAACTCAAACTCGAAAATTTTGACGAATACAATACTTTCTCCATATACTATGGTATAGGGGGAGAAAGTAAAAACTGTAGGTACAAATTGGTACACAATCAAAGTCGCAACATATAAATAGACGAAGCCCTAGAAAAAGATTAAAAGAATTCGTGAAAACTCAACTAAACGTATAATTAGTATAAAACAATGATTCCGTAGCGGTTATAGGTCTACATTTACGAAAATTAAAGCGGGTAAGTTGGTTGAAGCTAAATAGCGAGTAATACCATTGATTTGTGTACTGTTTTTGCGTACACTTTGTCCTTAATGTCTTTAATTACAAGAATGGTCATATTCTAGTTTTACAAAATATTTGTTTATGTATTCCGGACGCTTTGAAAGAAGCGGTATCTTTCTAAACGCAGGCAAGGGAAGGGAGGTAGACGAAGCTCGAGACCGACAGCTGGCGATGATAGGGACCATCAGCTAGCAGTGTTGCCAGATTGGGGAAATTTTTAAGATTGCGTGAAATATTGGGGAAAAGTTTGGGGAATAATGTGTACTAGAACTATCTTACATTTATTTTCCTGGAGAAAGAACTGTTAGGTTTTTTTTTTCTGATCCTACTACCACTGTGGACTACCTGAAATCCCCAACAATAAAACAATAAACTGCCAAACCGCCCATGCCCAACCCGCCTTGTTGTCATTAGTAAATGTCAAATTTAAGTTTATAGAATGCACGTTTGTCGTCTGTCGTGTCACTATTTTCCGTTCGTGTTTCTTTTCTGCCGTATCCATCTATAGCCTAAGCGTAGTCTTAGGACAGAAGCAAAGTAATCCCACCCAGGAAGTAGGCACCCCCAGTGTCCCACAGTCACTCTTCGACTTTGACAGTGGACAATGCATTCGCCACTTCATCAATTTTATCTTTACTCTAGCTAATCAGTCTGGTTTAGTCTCAAGTAAAATTCATTCTTCAAGTTCTCTATTGTTTACGATGTAAACATCGGTAAGAAAGTATCAACGTCAAAAACTTACATGTACCGGTACATATTATTAATGAAATTTCACACACTGAGGTGTTATCATATTGTAAAAACTTTCCCCAAACATTTATTTCTAAATATTTTACGGTTAGTTTTCAGTTAACAAAACACCATCTAATAGTGATATTTTTATTTTGACTACCTTTATTTTGATAAATGTTATTTTATAAATCGGCCTTTGCCTTAACTTGTCTTAAAGTTTTACCACTTTTTTAACATTGAGCTTTTGAAGTTTCTTCCCTGCACATTTCTTATAGTAACGTTATAGTTTCTTTTTGTGTTTTATACTACATTTAAAGCTTGTTAGTATTAAATCATCTAACAAATTGGATATTTAATCCAGTAAAAATAGAAGAAGAAAAAACACAAAAGCTGGGAACTTGATGCAGGTTGATGATTTAAATACAAATTTGATCGTCTTGGCACGTAGATCAAAGTTAAAACTAATTTTGTTGTGTTCTCAGTTTTATGTGTGCAAATGTATCGAAAAATGTATGGAATAAAACCAAATAAATGAAAATATTCCGACTTCTAAAACTAACTTTTGGGTGAAACTGGTTACTTGGAGATTTCAGGACTTGGGAGACTCTGAACACGAATAAAAATCAAATTTGAAATCTAAAACTGGTGGAAACAAAATGGCTGCTATTTTCTAAAAACTCAACAATTTTCAAGGGTAAAAACATATTTCTTATGGAAGTTATTTTATTGTACCTATATTGCACAATAAGTCTTTCTTGTATGTCTTTTTTAGTGAGTTTGAAAACGATATGTAAAAAATAATTAATTTGTTGAAAAACCAAAAAGTAAGACTTTCTTTATAACAGCTCGCTTTAAAAGTACATAAGATACAATTTTCTTACTAAATGGATATGAATTTACTTAAGTTACTAACTTGCAAAAAAGTGTTAAGTTGAGATTTTAAAAACTGTTGAAACTATATATTTTGTTACGGCGAAATTGCGACTGTCGTCTATGCTGTCTGTGCTCTATTCTGGTCACTTTTAAAAATATAAACTTTCAAGGTCAAATTGAAGTTAGAAACATGCTTATTAACTTTTATACTGAGTTTGAAAAAGATTTCTTAAAAATCGGTAAATATAGATTCATGACACTTGTGTAGGTGATGGCCATATTCTATTATTTTAACACTCGGTTTGGAATTTAGAAACATGTTCGTATTTTTAAAAAGTTAATAAAAAAGGTTTATACTTCTTGATCTAGTTGACACAATTTGTAAAAAAGTTTCAAGTAGATTTTTTGAAACCTATTGAAACTGGAACCATTTGAAATGCGTTGGAGGGTCCTATTCTCATAAATCGTAAAGTCCGTTGATAATTCAGATGGCTCCTGATTTTCTTATTTTTCAAGATACCAACTTTAGACTTTGAAATGTTAATTTTACAAAATAACAACGAAATAGTAAATAAAGCGATCAAAACAGCTGTTTATAAACAAGCCAATTTATACTGTTTTAGCAGTTGGAAATAGAGTGGAATAGAACTGAGATTGAGTATTATCCAAAATCAGCTGTTCATTGGATAGTTTTTAATTACTGTTAAAAAAACAAGCTAATTTATACTGTTTTAGCACGTTGGAATTAGAATAAATTGGGCCTGATTTAACAATTTATTTTGTCAAAAAAAAAGGTAAACTTGGCAAAGATGGATAAATTCTAATAGTCAATTTTGTAATATAGGCCTGGCTCATTTCTGAAACATAGTATTGAGGTTATGCTAATCCTGCAATAATGTTTACTATATTTAGGCCTGGTTTCAAAACTTTAGTTGACAGAAGATAGTAGAACTAGGACTAAAATCGTAATGAAAGCCTCTCACGTTTCTAAAGCATGTATTTGAGGTTATAATAATCTTGTAATAACTATTACTATGAATGATTTGTGTCATATGAAAGAGTATGTTTAACAAAAATATTAAACATTAATTTTTTTAAATCTGCAATGGTAGCAAAGGTTTGTTGCTATATACGAATAGATAACGTTATTTTTTTCCTCCTGTTATACATATGTATGTATTTCAAATTTAAAACAAATTAGTTCATTTCAAATAAAAAAGTCACAACTATTTACCAGTTGTTTTTAAATTTATTTTCATATCCTTTACATTTCTGCATAATATAAATGTATATACAGTATATTATAATACATACAATTGTATTTATTCTATACATTTCATGTCGTAAAATACACAAAAGCGACATGAAATGTGTACAATAAGAAAATGGGAACAAACTATAAATGAATGTTCTGCTATGTTTAAAAAACTTAAACGATATTTTCTGTAATCAATCTATGTAGGACACTGAAAACGAGGGGGGGGGGAGCGGGGGGGGGGGGGGGGGGGGGGGGGGGTTAATCTGTCCAGTCAAACGGGAATTGTTCAAATTGTTAAGGACAAATGGCTCAAGTACATTTAACCTAAATTTAGTCTAATATTAAGTTTGTTTTATTCTACTTTTGTTAAAAAAATTTACCAATCACAGTTAATAAAGAAATGATTAGGCCTAGTTCGAAACTAATAAGAATCACAAAAATGTTATTATACAACACTATATTATAATACAATTTTATAGAATAGTTAAAGTTTACTAAGCAAACAAAGCGCGAAATCGTTAAATTCTCTATAAACTATGCAGAAGGACATTTCAAACTTTTGAAGATCACAAACACTCGTCAGGTGTTTAAATCAAGAGTGTCCGGACCAATCTGGAGGTATGGTCACCCTTTTTTATAAAGATTGTTATAATTTTCACTTAAAATATTGTATAGACTATTTTAATAGATGGTATGTTTTACTTTAAGAATTTAAAACATATTTTTAGATGTATGGGTTGAAAATGTTAAATGAAGAACACATTTATGAGCATACATTTCGCCATTGAAAGTTAAAAATTAAAAATTTTAATATCATGTTTAATTTAAATTAAAAGGCATAACAAACGATACCAAACTAAATTCCTGAAAGTAATTTACATTTCGTTTTCACTTTCAATATTTTTTAATTTCTCTTAGTACTGTATTTGGGTTTACTAAAAGCATTGAAGAAACAACACTTCAATGCTAAAAGCACAAAATGACGCAAAATGTGGTAAAATAAAACAACTAAGTGGCTGTGACATACGGCTGGGCAGACATAACTAAACTATAACGATTTTGTTAAATTAATGTATTCACAATTTGTGCGTATAATTACATAGAATTATATTGACAAGTTTGATGTTGATTGGAATTCAAGATTAACGCCTTTTGGTTGCTATGGAGATGCACGCCATTGCAGACCACACGGTCAAGGTTAGTTATTGCGGTCAATTGTTATAACCCGATGCTTATATTTATTATTATATTCTCTGAGGGGAAAAGGGGAGTGGTTTCATAGCACTTTCATTGCTACAGCACTCCTTTCCTCTGTCCACTGGGGGTACTTTGTACAATTAGCTTTTGTAAAAAAAAATGACAATTATTTGCCTTGGTCATCCCCATCTTGATACACACAAAAACATTGCTTAGATAATCTCCTTAATAAAGTTGAATATTTCAAACAGTTTTCTAAATATGGTATTTCCCAACCAATTCATAGGAAAATCTAACTTTATTCGTCACTCTATGAAAGTATCCTAATTCTGTGAAGAAATATGGTGCCAAAATAATCGTATTAGTCGAATAAGCAGAAATGTAAACTTTTAAAATTGAATGTGTTATCAAATATTCGAAATTTTACAAAGAAATATTTAAATATTTGTCTAATTTATGGGTTTGAATTACATCTTAATAAAAAAAGGTATGATATATTAGTTAAATTTAAAAAAAATCTAAAATATTTTGATTTAATAAGTAAGATCTTTCTTTTCTTTGTGTGTACAACATTTTTGCTTTTACTTTTTCCTTAAGAGTTGATCAAAACAATCAACCTAGTTTTATTTATAACTAAGCTTAATGTAATTATTTGGAAAATATGTTTGGATAAGCCGTTAGTTGTGTCTACTAATAACTGAATACGTATTTAATATATTATGCCACAAACCCTACCCTCTTTAGGTGGTTGCTGACACGAAATGCTACTGTATGCACAAATTATATAATATTCATTTTTGCTTTCGCGATATAGTTGTGTAATGGTTAGCCAACACAAACGGTTTTCACGATTTTAATTTACAGTTCTCTAATCTCTTCTTTAGATTGATCGTACATAATACAGTCAAATTATTCAGTGCCTACAAAAATATTAAACATCAGGAAAGTGTGTTTGACGCTCGCAGAGGTTTTCCGCAGCACCTTACAGACAGTTGTCACTCATTCACGAGTTTTAATGACAATCTAGAAGTAATGCATGTGTGTAGCAGAGGCCGAATTATGGATGCTGCAAAAGAATTTTAAATATATAGAGCAACGAAATTTTAGTCCACAGTGTTGCTAAATGATCAACTCTCATTTAATTCATACATGTTATACGACATGTTAATCCAGGCATTAAGTCCAACAAACATCTAATATACAGATAAGATATTGAAGGACAAAACCGGTGCCAGTACCATATCAACAATCAAAAGTGCACGTTGCCGGAATAGTGCGTGGACCTTCCGCTTATTTTAGTTGTTACGACCTCCGCATGGAGTGAAAGTGTTTTATGTATTATATTTGTATGTGTCTATTGTGTTTTTATATGCCTGATGATGGATGAATACCCGAAACTGCAGTAGAAAGGTAAGACATAACCAAAATAAGGATTAGTAGACGTTTAGTTATACCGAAATTTATTGGATTATTATTAATGGTATTAACCTAATCAGCTTATCTTGAATGCTTTTTTTTTATAAAAAAGGCTTAATTGTATCATAATTTTTGTAGCACGAAAATCAGTTTCTTTTGGAAACTGATATGTTCTCAATTAATATTTCAAGATTTTAAAACAAGAAGCAATACTTTTTGTGTTTTTTATATCAAACTTTTTCATAACCAGAACTTCAACAATTATAGCAACTGTTTTTGTGGTTTAACTCACCGCCAGCAATCCTTTTTGAAGTAATCCTTCTGTTTACATATGTATCACGACACGTGTTTCGGACATTTATTCGTCCGTCTGGTGATAAAAATAATTAAAAACACACTTAAACACATTCAACACAATACAACATAAATAAATATAGTCACGTGTATGCGCGCACAATTAGTACATATAACATTTTCCCCTTGTCTCTTGGCTGACATTAGGCAGTGCACTGTGTGTCAGCTGTTATCTAAACTTGCTTAGCTGGCTTATTAGCTCGAAGGTGGGGGTAGCATCAAACAGTTTTTTATCGTTTAAAAGTTCATCCGGGTGCTCTAGTTCATTTTTTAAAATGTGGTATTCTTCTACGCGGTTCATAAAATTGCATTTTATGCACTTTTGTATTATTTCCATATTGTTGTCCATGTTTTTATATGAATGGTCACAATTTACCAGATGTTCTGCAAATTTTGATTTTTCAGGGTGTTTTAATGCCTGAATATGTTCTTTGTATCGTCTTGTTTAAGTGTGTTTTTACTTATTTTTATCACCAGACGATGGACGAATAATATGTCCGAAACAAGTGTCGTGATACATATGAGTAGAGTCCGCGATATTTTGTCGTAAAATGGAGTGGGGGAAGGTCATTGACCTTGGGCCACGCCCCCTTTTTTTGGGTGTTTTTTTGGGTCTTTTTGGTTCCTAACCTAAACCACGCCCACTTTTTTTGAGTCCTAACCTAACCTAACATTTTTGGATTTTGGGTTTTTTTTGGGGGTCCTAACCTAACCTAACATTTTTGGATTTTGGGTTTTTTTTTTGGGGGTCCTAACCTATCCTAACATTTTTGGATTTTGGGTTTTTTTTTTGGAGGTCCTAACCTATCCTAACATTTTTGGATTTTGTGTTTTTTTTTTGAAATTTTGGGAATTTTGGGGAATTTTGGATTTTTAAAGATTTTGGGGAATTTTGAGCCGCCATCTTTTTTTTTTGGCAGCCATCTTGTTTTGTAATAATTAATATTTAATTTAATTTAATTTTTTGCTTTGAAAAAAGTTTGGGTGTCGCCGAGAGTCGAACCGGGTATCACCATGACCCGAGTCCGCAGCGCTAGCAGTTAAGCTACGCCGACTCTGTTGAGAATGTACTGTTTTGTGAAGTATATAAGTTTACCATCCGTCAGCAACCTTGCATCAGGTGCACGGTGTTATAGTGTCGTCGGGATATAGTATAAATTGTATTATAACAACCCAAACATTACCGATCGTTCCCGAATCCGACCGAAGGTCACTTAGAGAAATTATTAGCTTTAAATTGTTATAGTGTCGTCGGGATATAGTATAAAGTGCATTATATAAACCCGAACACTACCGATCGTTCCCGAATCCGACCGAAGGTCACTTAGAGAAATTCAGACTTGCAAACCGTAATTAACCGAACGTAAGGCTCTGCCGCAACCCCCGAAATTCGTACTTAGGCGAAATAAAGCTTAGGCTGACCATAGGCGTTGCCACACCCCCCTTGTAATATATTTCTACCGGTCTAACCCGAACCAAAACGACGGACTTGACCGAGCTTAGGCTTCGCTGTACCCCGAATTATTTTTATAAAATGTGTTATAAGTTATGGAAAACCGAGCTAACCCGAACGTAAGGTTCTGCCCGAGTTCAACCGAGGGGCACTTAGCCGAAATAAAGCTTAGGCTAACATTAGACTCTCCGGCAACCCCCGAAATTCGTACTTGGGCGAAATAAAGCTTAGGCTAACCGTAGACGCCCCCGCACCCCGTGCGTATGATTTACACTATTTCAACCGGTCCTACCACGAACCAAAACGCCGGACTTGACCGAGCTTAGGCTTCGCTGTACCCCCGAATTATTTTTATGAATGTGTTTTAATGTATGGAAAACCGAGATAACCCGAACGTAAGGTTCTGTCCGAGTGCAACCGAAGGGGCACTTAGCCGAAATAAAATTTTGGCCAAAATTAGGCTCTGCCGCATCCTTGCAAACCGCACTTAGGCTAACCATAGGCGCTCCCGCACCCCGAGCGTATGATTTACACTGTTTCTAACAGTCTTACCCGAACCAAAACGCCGGGCTTGACCGAGCTTAGGCTTCGCTGTACCCCGAATTATTTTTATAAAATGTGTTATATTGTACGGAAAACCAAGCTAACCCAAACGTAAAGTTCAGCCCGAGTCCAATCCGAACTTAGTAAAAATTAAAATTTTGGCTAACATTAGGCTCGGCCGTAACCCATGCGTATGATATACGTAACTACATAACCGACCAAAATA
The DNA here is from genome assembly GCA_018207615.1 of Philaenus spumarius. Lineage (NCBI taxonomy): Eukaryota > Metazoa > Arthropoda > Insecta > Hemiptera > Aphrophoridae > Philaenus > Philaenus spumarius. The sequence continues at coordinate 203,826 of JAGFPH010000513.1, forward strand.
TAACGTAATGTTTCTAAAAAGTAAAACAAGTTGTATTCGGTCTAACTCAACCCCGGGGGTCACCCCTCCCCCAAATTTTGCAACAAAATTTCGAATAAACGGAAATGTTAATGTTTTTAATGGAGGCTTAAGTGCAAACGAATTCTAAAATATATTTCGTACACTCAGGCAACTATTCAGCACCGTCGTGATTAGAGCTATTTCCCCGCAACGGAATTTCTCCGCAATGGTTATTAATATAAAATTCACTCAACTCAACGTAAGGCTCTGCCGCATCCCATGCGTATGATATAACTGTTTCTACCGGTATTTTTCAAACATAAGGCTCTGCCGCAACTCTTACAAACCGTAACTAAACCGAAATAAAACATTAGCTAACCAAGGCTCTACCGAACCCTTGTGTATAATATACGTAATTACATAACCAAACTTAATCTAATCCGACTGTATTACTTAACGTTAAAACTTTCTCTAACTAAAATTTGTTTCAATATAAATTCTCCATATGTTTTTCGGTAGACACGGTAGCTTAGTAACACAATCACGGTTTTAGCTTTAACATTAAAATTATCAATAATTACTCTATGTTGTGTACCGTTTAATCGATTAGTTATTAATAAAATGTCTCTGATTTATAACGCGATTCTTTTTACTCGATACTTTACCACTTCTACGACCTTAAGCTCTGCCGCACCCTTGATTTACATCAAAACTTTCGGTAATGATTTTATGTTCTAAATTATTTATTAGCACGATTATACTTAACGCTTTTCCCCCGAATTTTGTAGTCTAATACTTTTAACTCACTAAAATTTCTGTACATTGTTATAAAATCGACACCCCAGCTATATGCTGACCAGACATTCCAATAGTTAGCAAATGTAATGTAAATCTTTTACAAATTTGGTGGCCCAGGCCTATCCGATCTTTTCCGAACTAAAAACTTAGACTTCGCTGTACTCGTAACTGTTTATACTGTACAAACCCCGCATAGATTGTACTTTGAGGTTATGTTACATCTTCAATTATTATTATAATTACTTGCCCCGAACGTAAGGCTCTCCCGAGTCCAGCCGAACAACACTTAGCCGAACTAAAAATTTGGCTAACCTAACCTTAGGCTCTGCCACACCCTTGTGTATGATATACGTAATTACATAACCAAACTTAAGATGTAGACTTACACATTCCAAACGAATCAGCAAAAATTTATGTTAGCATGTGTAGAACGCCGAGTCGGCAGAATTGTATCCGTTGTACTGTCTAATGAATTCGCTGATTCTCTACCAGAACGCGCTACCATCGGACGGGTTAATATTTCTAAAACTCTCTACCAGAATGCGCTACCGTCAATACCTTGTAAGAAATAAATTACATTTAAATTCTGTTTTATTATTTCCCCATATTTACCATGGCTGCTATTAATTGCTAGTTTTCAATACACAATGTTGTGCAATAGCCTCTAACACCATTGTACTAAAATCTCGTTACACAGCGTTAACCCAGGAGTCAAGGCGGTCACTAACCCCTAGACATGTACAAAAACTTGTCACTCTTTTTTTTTCTTGTTCACATTAAAATGGTAAAGAAATGGTTATAGGAATGACTCATTAAAACAACTTTGTTACACAAATACAGTTTATTATTAATAATTCCCTCTAATTACAACACTAAAGTATTTACAGTAATAACGGCTATTAGAATACAATATACATTGGATATAAATAAAAATACAATGTTTTGGCCATTCGCCACATCAATAATTTCGGTGTTTACAGTTCGTGTTGTTCTTTTAACTTAAGAAGAGAATCGTAATAATATTTAGCACTTTTTAAGGCACACTTACTGTCGTATTGAAAGTGCTGAGGTAATATACAATTAACCTCTGTACAGTGCGAGTATCTTTCCATCTCTGGTAATTCTTCCACGTGTGGCAGAAGCTTTCTCAAAAACTGAGCTTTTTCCAATCCTTTTGTGAAAATTATGGAAAACGGTTTGCAAAGCGTGCGTATCACGTCTTCGTCGTAAGGAACGTCACCTTCTTCCCAGCCGATATGATGATAGTTTTTTTGTAACCAAATTGCTGTACTCCGAGCGCCACTATTCAGTTGATGAAATGTATAAGGCGGCTTGAAAACAACGACACTGGAGAAATTCTCACCGACTATAGCAAACTCTTTGATTATAAACCTATAGTTGTTATCGTGGTAACCGTGAAACTCAACTACTGCCTGCATGTTTTTTGAACAACTTCACCTCTTCGTACAATCTGTCCACTTCGGGGAGTGTGCTGGAAACGAGTTCGTCTGTGGTCAGGCACTCAATGATGTACTCGCGCAAATCCTCCTCGTAATAAAATAATTGTTTAATACGAAGTTTTATCAGAGGTATGGCGTCTTTAAACAGCCCCCACTCCGACAAGTTCAAGTTTAAAAAATGCTGACCGTCATTGAATGTAACATAACGTTTTCCAAACACTTAGAGTAAAACCGTGAGTAGCCTTTCCTTCAAGAGCAGAAGTTATGTCCAAAAGTAATATTTCGTTAAACACTTCGTCTGTAAAGAAAACAAATACGAAAGATCTTTACCTAAATTTCCGAACCTCATTTGAGCGCTCCAAGTCGCCTAACATTAATTGATTTTGTACATGATTATGCAGTTATTTTCTCGTTCTGAATATATTTACTTAAAGAGGGCCGAAACTTTCAGTCGCGTAGTTTTTAATAAGTGTGTGATCAACTGGAATTCATACTGCACACATAAAAGTACGTATACACACGAACCCATAACAATTCTAAGAGATTTTACACAAATTAACAGACAGCATTGTACCAGTGCAACATTTTCCAACAACTGACTAGTGTTGTCAAGTCGAACGGTAAATATTAAGGTAGAAAATGTACAGAATGTGGAATAGCCGTTGGTTTTGACTCTTTACATTTGTACTACTAATCGTAGTACAAATGTAAAGAGTCAAAACCAACGGCTATTC
>JAGFPH010000513.1:214975-258608 GCA_018207615.1 Philaenus spumarius
TAATAATAATAATAATAATAATAATAATAATAATAATAATAATAATATTTATTAGTTACTATCCTACCTTATAATGTTTCCCCTCTCCTTCTTTAATACAATTATGAAGTCACAGTGAATCTGTTTAATAATTTAAATATGTTTGTGAGAAAGTATGTGCCAGTTTCTTGTACCGTTTATTTATTAGATTTTAAATCAAATGTAGGGCAATACTTTGAAAGCTGCACATTTTTCCTTTCTCGCTATAGGGCCTACTATAGTATAGAGAAAGTGTAGTGATCGCAAAAAAATCGATGTTGAGATTTTTGTAGAAATATCCGTTTTGGGACCCCCTGAGTCCAAAAAAGCCGTTTTAAAAAAATGTCTGTCTGTCATACAGCTATAATAAATATGTTTGTATGTGTACAAAGATAAAGAGAGAAAACTATTCGATCGATTTCGAACAAATTTGCACCGGACATGTCAATTAGGCCTGTATAGAAAAAAAGCTTTTGAAACCTTTTGAAAAAAAACCCCTTTTTGGCCATAAAACCCGCCAAAAATCAGTTATTATTTTTTTATAAAAAAACGGCTCTAACGATTTTGATAAAATTTGGTTTTTCTGTAGCCCTTAATGTACCCAACCATATGCAAAAACCCGCATATTACACCGCGATTACTATTTTTTGTTAGTTACTCTCCTACTTTAATGTATCCTATCTCCTACTTTAATACAATTTTGAAGTCACAGTGAATCTGTTTAATAATTTAAATGTGTTAGTGAGAAAGTATGTGCCAGTTCCTGGTACCGTTTATTTTATATATTTTTTATTGAAATTAAAAACCAGGCGATTAAAAAAAATGTTGTCCATTGCACTTTGACATACATTGAGTGCATTCGGCCGCACTCACCGGTAGCTACCGGTAGGTTTCAGTGCGGCCGAATGCCACTAACCCGTTGCACTAACCGAACTTCGGTAGATGACGTCATTTACCCTATCGGACTCCATTTTTTCCACTGCAATAAATTAGCGATACATCATCTACCACTACGGTAGAAATTATGGCGGTCAAACCCATAACTTAGGGGCATATCAATAAGTTATAACTTATTATTATTAATAACTTAAGTTATTCTTGAAATATTTGGTCTAACTTTTATCAAAGATCTTTGATGAAATCTTTGACAAGGATTTGTCAATGAATATTACATATTTCACCTGTCCAATTTCTTTGATCAACTTGGATATTAATTAGATGTATTTTGGAATTATGTTTCGGTTTATTCTAATACGTTTATTATTTATTAACTATTATTACAAAATTACAGTTAAAATACTTGAAGGATCGTAATTCATATAATAACGGGGTTTAAGATTTCAAAAACTAATCTTAAAAAACTTGTAAATATACTTTTATAATAAAAGTCTCTTTAGTGTTTTGCAAAAAACATAAACTTAGGCTATACTGTTAACCCCAATATTACAGATTGCAAAACATTATTTGTAATTTGTTCTAAAGGTTTTTGCCTTACATCGCGGTTTTTGAAGGCATTCGTGTGAATCTTCCACTAACAATATTCTTTTTCATAATGAAAAATTAAAGTTTTATAGCTTCAACACTCCATGTCAATTTTGACACCATATTGTAAATATAAAAGGAAAGGAACAGAAATAATATATATATTATGAAAACAGAAAAAAACGTATATTATTTTGAGGTTAGGAGGTCACCTAAAAAAATCGTGCTATAATATTTTAGTAGACCTACTTTATTCTTTTTTGAAAACCTTGGTCAAAGTTTACACGACATGTCAAAGAATCGTCAAATTTCTTTAATGTAAAATCTTTGATCAAAGAAATTTAAAGTTTATTTGATAGTGTAAGTGTAATATGTACTTTGTGAATTTGACAGTTCAGTTACCGCTACATTCTACCAATGCATTCGGCCGCACAGTTGTTGGTAGAATCCACCACTCTGACGTCATCAACCTACCGGTGGATCTAACCATTATTAACCGTGATTAATCAAAGTACAATCATAATTTTTAGGTGCTAAAACAACGGAGCTCAATATATTATCTTAGAGTATGTTTTTGAAAATATTACCACACACCTCATAATATTATTCTTACTTCCTATTAATTGTTGAGGTATATAATGTACAAAGAGACCATAACAAATAACAAATAAACAAATAACAAATAAATATAATGTTTGTACCTATATGATATTGTAAATCAATTCAGATTACTTCTACACAATTTTGTTTTTACAATATATTTGTAAAATAATGTCTATATATTTAAACAGCGAGGGAAACTTCTTTATAAAATGATAACCTTACGCAAACCTTCATTGGTTTTGTGTATTTGATAATATTTTGTAAACCTAACCTAAAAAATAGATTGGTTGTAAATTTGTTGCTATGATAGTGAATAACCAAAACGCAGCTGTTAGATCAGTCTAGGCCAAAATTAATATTCAACTGTTTCATCTGTTATTTTATTTTATTGGTTGCTATGGTAATGAATGTAAATTAATTGAAGAAACATGTGTTGGTTCATCAGTCTAGGCCTAACCTTAAATTATTTTGTGTTTAATTGTATGTATTTCTGATGCATTATTATATAAAAGTATTAGCTTTCTGCACTTCTTCATTTAAACTTTAACTGTGCCACATTGCATGCTCCTTCCTCCCAGTAATTTTTGTAAAAAGTGGTATAAAGTTTTTGCTTTACGTATTAATATATAGATTATTATAAGATCGTATATTATGAAAATTAGAGTATAGTATAATATATTCATTGTAAACATTGTACGATAAATATTAACTATTTCAATTTCTAAAATTTAGTTCAGCAAATAAATTTGTATTTGTTTTCTTATGATGTAGATGCTCTATAATAGAAATTATCTCTCCCAAAGGGTTTTTTCAGTACCTGAAAAGGCTACTTTCGATATTATGCTTTTTTGATATGATATTACTATTCCGGGAAACTTCCACTAATACAACCGTAATCTCATTCCACACTTCTGGCACTTAAAGTTGTATAATATTAAAGTATTATCATACTGTATTCTAACTTGAGGAATTTAATTAGGTTAGCTGTAAAGCCGCGGTCACACTAGGCTGTTTAGCAGCCGCTACTAACTAGCCGCGAAGATGATTGGCGAAAATAAAGTAAAAAATCTCACCTCGTTTAGAAATGGCGGCTAAAAACGTACTAAATTAGAAACAAACTAGGTTGTTCAACAGACAGTGTTCTAAGTGATTTAAAAAATCCATTTTTTATGTGAACTTCAATTGATTTGGACAACAAATTTTGCATGAACAGTGATATTTTGGTTTTGGTTTTCTTGGAGGGGAGGGGTATTATTTTAAGAAAATTGGGTCTAGTAACGCATCATGTGAAACGTCCGGAGGAAAAAATTCATCGCCATAAAAAGCTTTTCAATAATAACAAAATTCAAACCAGCCGTTATTTTTTTACGTTGTTTAGGTAATGTGAGGTAGGCTACTGGTAGCAATGTGATGTAAAGGCTTTGGTAATGACAAACATTTTTCTAAATGTAATATCTAATTTTTCAGTTTTTTTATTAGTTTTAATAACAAGTATTAATAACTCAAAATTAGTATTGTTAGAAATTAAACAAATAATTAAATACAAAATAAAATACCTTAAATTTATAACATTTTTGCTCGAAATCGCCTCCATTTGATTCAACACCAATGATAAGGTCTAGCTTCAAATTCTTCCCTTACTGTAGTCACAGTTTCAGGACTGATTTTATAAACTCATTTTGAAGTCTTTCTTGTAACTCCTTTAGGGAAATTGGTTTAGTGATATAGATTCCCTATAAATTAACTGACTTTAAGTGTCTCCAAAGAAAAAATCCAATGGATTCAAATCAGGTGATCTGGCTGGCCACTCGATCAAACCCCTTCGACCTATCCAACGTTCGGGGAATCGCTGATTCAAGTAATTGCGGACTATTAATGAATAATGAGGTGGAGCACCATATTGACGGAAAAATCTTCTTTCATTTTGTAAATAGTCCCCATCACTGCCCATCTGATTTTCAATCAAATTTTCTAGATCAGAGATAACTTCATTTTGCAAATGCTGCAAATACCTTTTACCAGTAAGATTATCACCGATGAAAAAGGGTCCTATGATGGTGTTCCCTAGTATTCCAGCCCATACATTCAGTTTTAAAGGATGTTGTGTGTGTTCTTCTCGAAATTAATGCGGATTTTCCTGACTCCAATAATGCATGTTGTGCCTGTTCACAGTACCATTTAACATAAAACTAGCTTCACCTAAAAACAGAATTTCGTTTGTAGAAATGGTTTCATTGTTTATTCCTTATGATACAACTTCACAAAATTGAATTTGTCTGTCATAATCATCGTCGCTTAATTCTTGTACAAGGATCTCTTTGTATGGATGAAACTTGTAACGTTTAAGAGTTTTGAAAACTATACTACTGCTTAGATTGTTTCTGCGAGCAATTTCTCTACCTGACTGTATATGATTTCTCGTAATTTCAGCCAAAATTCCAGTTTCGATTAACTCATCAACTTTAGGATAACCAGACTTTTTCTCGTCCTCAACACTTCCAGTTCGAAGAAACTTGCTTACTAATTTCAATACACTCTGATGACAGATTATTTTTTCAAGATGTAATTCGTTAAAACGATTGGCAGTTGCTCGTGCTGATCTTCCTCTCTTCCCGTATAATAAAATTAACTCCACTCTTTATTCAATTGTACATTTCATTTTAACAATGTTTTTTAAAAGATCGTTAACGATGTGAAAATAAAGCACAACTGAAGTACAAGTTACAAACACATCAACAAAGTATTTCTAGAAACTGGGTAGTTTCCAGTGTAGTTGGACTTTCTCCTTTTATACTCGGAAAACCCAAAGAGATAACAGTCCCAAGTTTATTGTTACTGATAAGGCAGTACAATGATTGAATGATTTCAGGTATTTCCTTGTCAAAGCTCAAGAAAGCTTTTAATAATGCCTAGTCACCTGCCAATCATCTTCTTTTAAAAAAATTTCAATTGAGGTGTCACTAGACGACCGACTTTTCTTTAAATATTTTTTTCAACACATAGCCAACATATAGCCAAATATCACGGTTTATGCAAATTTGTTGGAAAGGGGGGCACTAGATAACAGCAGTCAAATAGGTGTCCCCCACATTCAAAATATAAATGTTGCATATTGCAGGTTCATATAATAAATACAAAGAAAATTATAGAGGGCGTCTACTTACTAAATCAATACCCTGTATAGAAGTGCGAAGTTTGAAAACCTATCGAGGGTATTCCTAATTCCAAAACCTATTCTCATTGCTGAGAAACTCCTCTCGCATGACGTAGAGCTAATGGGAATGGTTGCAGCAATTCTCAAAGCTTTGAATAAGTTTGAAAATGTTTCTTGTTGAACTATTATTTTAATATTTTCAAATTTTACTTTCTTGTTTTTCTCAAGGTATGGAGTTGATTGTGTAGAGCCAATAGTATAGTTTTTAGCAATAGATATTTCTGATTTGAGTAGAGAGGTATTTATTTTTCCAAATCACCATGCTTCTCCAAAAACCGAAAAACCTTTTTGATAGTTCAAAATCTAAATCAAGCAAACCAGCAACAGCATTAGGTAGTTTTATTGATTTTTCATTAAACCAATCAACTAGCCTTTCAACATCTAGCTCTCTGAAGTAAACGTTGAATTTCCAATAGTTTTTATCACTTTAACTTTCTTGCTCTGTTTCTAGGCTGTGAGAATTTCCAATTTGTAAGTTGTCAAGAAAATTTGGGGCTTAAAATTTAGCCGTCTATGAAGTGAATATATTTGACAGAAACAAGTGGTCGGGCAAAGACATTATAACATTTTTAGATTCATTCCAAAATTATCCTTGCTGTGGGACGCTTCTTCTGCAGACTACACTAACAGAAATGCCAAAGATGCAGCATATACTGACTTGTATTAGAAGAGCTTGAGCAACGAGAACTAAAAACAGGTTTATTCCCATTGAAAATAAAAAGCTTACGTGATACGTACAGAAATGAGTTGTACAAGGTGAAACAATCCAAGAAAAGTTGTGCGATAGCAACTGTACTAGCGGGTACTTAACTAGTCTTGGACAATCTAATGTGACCCCTTTCTTCTTCGCTGCTGCTTTAGCTAGTTAGTAGCGGCTACTAAACAGCCTAGTGTGACTGCGGCTTTAGAGATATAACCTTTAGATGTTAGATCGTAATACTCACAATAATTAATTGTTCCTTAGAATTACGCAAAATGTTAGAATAACTTAACAGCTTTCTTCTTTTATTTATTTCTTTGTCACCCTGAATATAATAATAGTAATCTATAATTTGTGACGTAAAAATTTACTTTATAATGTCAACCTTGAACAGAATGAAGGAGTCCACTGATTCTTTATGAAAAGCATTTGAAAGAAATTACCGAACAGTCATTTTGTTGGATACCACAAAATATATTTTCTATGTTCTGTTAATTTAAAACGCAAGAAGATATGTTTTGGAAACAATATTGTGTTGTATTGGTTTTTTATAACAGCAAAAATAATGACAAATTATATTTTACTTTCTCATATAAAAGTGATCGCAAAAAATCGATGTTGAGATTTTTGTGGAAATATTCGTTTTGGGACCCCCTGAGTCCAAAAAAGTGGTTTGTACAAAATGTCTGTCTGTATGTATACAAAGCTGGAGCGAAAACTATTCTATCGATTTCAAACAAATTTGCACCAGACATGTCAAGTAGGCCTGTATAGATGCACGAAAAACGGTTTTGAAAATTTTTGAAAAACAACCCCCTTTTTTGCAAAAAACCCCAAAAACAGTTATTATTTTTTTTATAAAAAAACGCTTTAACGATTTTGATAAAATTTGGCTTATTTGTAGCCTTTGATGTACCCTACCATATGCAAAAATCCGCATCTTTCTAAAAATTCTCGTTTAGCTAATAATAATAATAACTGACACTTGGGGTTTTTTGGCCATAAAGGGAGTTGTTTTTCCAAATTTTTCAAAACTTTTTTTGTGAATCTATACAGGCCTAATTGACGTGTGTGGTGCAAATTTGTTCGAAATCGATCGAGTAGTTTTCTCTCTAGATAATAATAATAATATTTATTAGTTAATCTTCTACTTTACTAAAAAATCGCCTCTCCTACCCCACCCTACAAGTCACAGTGAATCTGTTTAATAATTTAAATATGTTTGTGAGAAAGTATGTGCCAGTTCCTGGTACCGTTTATTAAATTTTCATTATATCCTGTTACAGTATATAAAAACGAAATCATTTATATTTTCTGGGAAAATAGCTTTTAAGTGAGCGTTCATAATTTATCTATATTTTTTAGAAAAAATGAAATGTCGAAAATCCTATAGTGTTAGGTCTGAGGGTGATGATTTTTATCTTTGAATACACGTAAGACGACTTCAGACATGAGTACCATACATTACAGTATATTGTTTGTTAGGTAACATTTATCACGCCCTCCCTATAAATGGTGATGCAAAGATGCGAATGCTCGACTTTTTCCTATTTATCACTTAAGAAACAAATATTGCAAACATTAATTGAACTCAGTTTAAGGTTAAAGTTTATCTGGTGAAAACATTCGTTTTTCAATATTTGTACTACAGAGATACATACTCTTATCAATGACAAATTTCAATTTGCTGAAAATTATTGTTTTTTGTATATTTTTTACTTAAAACGTGATGATCATGTTACAAAACATAAATGAATTTTAATTCAAACACCCTTTAAAATCATATTTTGGTTGTTATTCTGTTCACTGGATTGCCTGGCAGAAATGTTTAAACGTAAATCCACTGATGCTAGAATGCTAGAAGAAAAAACTTCATAACTACTTTAACGAGACATAGAAGTCATATATTGAATAAATCACTCACCGTGACAGCATTTATGATTTGGAATTCATTGCCGGAAACTATGAAAACATCATGGATCGTGTCAGTTCATAAGGATGTTCAGTAGTCTATTTTTATGTTTCTAAATAACGAGCTCTCCTATTTTTACATTTTATCCTTTTGATTTGCAAGCAATTATGACCGCGTAAGGTTGTCGCCTTACATAAATATTTTGTACTGTTTTTTTTTGTCTTTCCTGTGCAAAGGCAGCGTACTGTAGTACAAATTCAACTGGAAATTTACTAAGTTGCAAGTAAAGTCCTACTATTAATTAATTATTGATCAAATCTATCCTCGTTATTTTTTGTAGAATATAAGAGTGTCAGTTTATTTCTAGTAACACTTCAATTATGTTTTAAGAGACAATCCTTAATTTGGTACATCTTTGGTTGATAACATATTTTCTCAATTTCTAGAAATGTTGTATTTAAATATTTGTTTTATTTAATTAGGTTGAGCATTGAGTTAAAGAAAATAAGAACCCAAACTGGTAGCCAGAAGTTGTTTAATGTGATTGTTTGCTCCAATTGATACGTATAACCATAATTTGTACTTGGTAGTTCTTTTCTTTAAAATTATCATCCTGTAAATATGCATAGGCATATATGTGTGATTGCCAATATGTATATATGGGAAGAATAAGTTCTTTTAGCTTAGTTTCACTTCATTTCTGTTTATTGACCGAGCGAAGCGAGGTCTTCGTTTTAGCTCGCCCGTTCGGCATTTCGTCTGTGTCTGTCTGTCTGACTCACGATTACGGCCAAACGCCTTTACCGATTGTGATGATTTTTTGCATGAATGTTCTTTATTCCTAGGCCGAGCGATGTATATATACGGTTCTTTCCATTTTTCATTTTTAACCTCTTAAATAAAATAAAAATGGCGGCCGCACTGTTTCTCTCAGTGTAAGCTTTTTCCAAAGCCAGTTTGTGGCTTAACCGTAAGTCGAATTTAAAAACTAATCACATTTTGAGAGTAGCAAATTTGATTTTAAACAAAGTTTTACTCTTGATTTGTTTCCTATCTCTATCGGTAAGCTTACAAAACGGCTGCAAACTTTAAATTTGTTAAACATCGTCCAAGTTTTTGTATTTTAACCATGTTTTTATACGTTTATTCTAACCCAATTCAAAAGTGTTCCATAGCTTTATTGTAGATAAAGGTTCAAAGAATTCATATATGCCAGTAAAAAAAATTAATAAAATTAACAAAGTTATTAGCTCAAGAAACAAGCATGTTCAGTAACGAAAGGAAAATGTTCAACTTTAGGCCTACATAAAAAGTAATAACACTTTTTGCTATTTTTTCATAAATGTAAAAAGTTTCGTAATTTAGTTCTAAATAGAACTTTATAAAAAATATTATCAATTTCAAATGTATTATTTTGAAAACACCAGTTTTTATGTTCCTACTACAAGACTGTTAACAAAACTAGGTCTATTTTGAATAGTAATTTAGGAATACTATATCCTTTGCCCAAAAATGACATATTATTATAAGAAAGTGTAGAGAATAAATCAAAGAATTGAACTGTATACTTGTAAATTATTATTGCAAAAAGTATTTGACTTAGCTTTACTTGAATTACAAAATGAGAGGAAACAAATGAAACCTTGCGGCGATAAAGGACATACAAAAAATTACCGAGGGAAGTGTTGGTACATGGGTTGAGATCACTATCACGACGCTTTAACATAGTTTGTTTGTATTATTTCTAATATTGTATTATGATATGAAACTGTGAATATTGTTTAAGCTTTAGTTATATTAACCTAAATCAAACACAATGCCCCCTAAAAGAAAATCTTTAGCAGTTAAAGCTCAAGAAAAAAAAACGAGAACTAGAAACCCCGGAACGGCGGGAATTGCAAAATATAATGTTTCACTGGCTAAACCGCCTGCTTACTTCCTTACTGGCGCACTATTTTTAACCTAAGCTCAAAACCACATTTGTTATTTCAACGAGTGAGGTCTACTTTTCACAGAACTACTAGTATATTATTACTATTAAATATTTTGTAATCAAATTTGAAACTAAGTTATCACTCAGTTGTTTTAAAAGCTATAGAACCCTATAGAAGCTTGTTATGTTTTTAATGTTTCTCTATTTCCAAACTAAAAAACTTGAATTAAATTTCCAAATTTTGCTCCTTCATTTCCCAAAACTAAATTAATTTAAATTGATTCAATAAATTAGTATCAATATTTTTGTTTGTTCTTACTCATCTAAAATCATAATATAAAACTTTCAAAAAGACATATATAACAATATATATTGTTATTCAAACTTTGAATAACAATAAACATAAAAAAAGAAAACTTCATGTTTGAAGAAAAGTGAGGTTCATTGAACGTTTCGTTTATTGATTCGTGGACTAGTTATAAAACATACTTAATTACACAGCGATTATATTACATTTATATTGAACATCAAACTGTAATAGCTTAATAAGATAACTCAGACAAGTTGGACGCTTAAAAGATAATTATAGAGTAAATTGTAAGGTCTTAGACAAGTTAGTTTATTTACGCAATAGAAACATAGTGCATATTGCAGAATGTATTATTTTTACGCCCTAGTTCAAAATGATATGCCCGTACTTTTATTATCTAAATTTATAACAACCATTTCTCAACTGAATTTAGTAATGCAAATCAGAATATTTAACAGAATGTCTGAATGTATAAAGATGTTCGTTCATATACAAAAGATTTTACGTTTAACTTGCTTTAAGAAATAAAACTATAAAGCATAATTGGAATAATATTGTACTCATCAAAGTTAACCTACAGAAAATAAATCGAAAATCCAGCCTAGAGTGTTCATTTTTTGTAATTAATTTATAACCAATGAGTCAAAAAGCAATAATCAATTATTGCTGACCTTCACTGACATTTTTCCTTTACCTTAAAAGCCAGATGCACTTCAAAATTAATTTACCAAAATTTGAGCTAGTATGTTTTCGACACAATAAAACATAAAACTAATTATGTAATTCTAATACATTTATCTAAACTATAAAAAGCCATTTAGATACTAAAACTCGGCTACTGTAAAACATGCCATCTTAAACGAATAAAGCAAGTTTTCTCACTAGAAGTTAACGTTAACAGCCTTAACAAAAATCAAGTCACAAATATAAGGGCTCTAAAAAAATCGTGGTTAGCCGTCTCTAAAATTAATTAAATGTCAGACGTCCCTTCTACACCAATGCATGGCGTGACAACACCATTATTTCCTTTTGAATGAGGTCTGTTATTAAGTAAAGTATACAAATGTTTAATCATTGTTTGATGATAGTTTTAATCAAGGTTTAAACATATTTTTAATAGTAGTTGAGTTTCAGTTCAAGTAATTGTATTTTATTTAAAAATTTTTATTCTTAAAATAAACAAAAATATCCGTGTAGGCTATATATATTATTTATTTACACACATGTTTGTAAGTAATTTATGTTTATAGTAATCCGACCTGGTGTTTAGTGCTCAGTAAAGTTACTGAAAAATGTAAGCAATAGAATCCGATAGAGGTCAAAGACAGGATGAATATTATCTCCCCATCAATATTCATTTCATTGCACGGAATGATTGTTATTTACTGATCCATATTTCACAAATATTTTAAATTAATTATTAGTTTATAAGCCGATTTTAATGGAGTCTTTTACAGTAATTTCATTGAGAATTTTATGAAATATTATCCAAAACCTTTTGGTTAAACATTTTTTTAAACGGTAATTTCGATTTTTGCAGTAACTTTTAATAAATATTATATTTACTTATATTTGTTTTCTAGTGAGGAATAAACTTTAATAATTATATCGTTTTTATAAATAATTTTAAGATTAATGAAGACGAGGGAATAACTTCCCATAAACTATTAGAACCTGTGTAGGAAAACTACAAACTCATATCAAACTATAGACAAACTACTTACAAAAAAAAATAAGAAAAACTACAAGAAAAAAATCCATCAATCATGACGCGACGTGCAACCAGCATTCACAATGTTATTAATTAATTGCATTCAATTAATTAACTTAACTCATGTTTATACTTTTGGGACACATAGGCCAACACTGCAGCGATATATACAATGCGTTTAATTAGTAGCCTACATCAAGCAACTTCCTGCAATTGGTTTCAATTGGAAGACAAAATAAAGGCAAGCTAAACCCAAATTTTACTTAGACTGTTTCCACAATCTACTATTGGGACTGGCTGTTGGGGTTCCGAGTAAAACTCATAGGAGACTTAAAACTTGATATGATGGGGAAACAAATATTAAAATTGATACAAATTAAAAATACTAGTGACAATTAAACAAATAAACCTTTTAGCTCTACTTTTATTTAAAAGTTTGAAAAAGTATTGGACAAAACATATGACAAAATAATACCCATAGTTTATTTTTTTTGAACAGAAAAAGTTTTCTCCGGAAAGTTGTACCAGGGATAAAAGAGATTCTTCATATGACCTTTACTGTGTGATTGTAGGTAAACCGCATTGCGACAAAATTCGAAGTCATCATGACAAAGCAAATTGTTTTCACCATCCGCATTTCCGTCACCCAATAAAAAAACGTATACTTAGGCTTCTGAGTTTTTTATTTTTTACGAAGTGACCTTCGTTTTGATATAAAGTAGGCTATTATGTATTTTGAAGCACTTCTTTAAATTGAACATCTTTAAATAGTTTTATCACATACAAAGAATCACTAAAAATTTTAGTTTCACTTCATTTTCAACGCTCTCTTTAAAATTTAAAAACAAAACTGGAATTTCATTTAGTAATAAAGACAATCATTTTAAATGATTTAAAAACAATCATACAATTTAATCATATTTTTTTTAAATCATAATTGGTGACGGCTGATATAATTTTTTAACTTCTTATATACTATAAACGATGTTGTCCATTTGTCTAAAGCAGTAAAACATAAGTGACTAAAATTTATTTCTTCACGTTATTTATTACAAGAACGGCTTCGTGTCTTTGTTATAAAGATTTGCCCTTTAGCCTTTGCGTGAGCGAAGAAATGCAAATGAGTAGATTAAAGATACGTTGGATAGTCCAATACAATCTACAATTTGGTTGATAATTCCCTTTGAAGTTCATTTATACTATTTCTTAAATCCTTTGATATTAAAGTAGAAAGCATGTAGAAAGCCGTTAAACTCTTGTAATATTAAATATAATACAAATTATAATCAATTACAAAAAATAGTACTACTTCATACAGTTTGAGTCATTTGTGTGTGTTCGTGTGCTACTTCCTAACCTAACAAGAAGAGTATGCAACTGCAAGAAGTGTGTATATTTGTTAAAATTATGTTTGTTGTTAATTAGGCCTACTAAAGCACTAACTAAATTATCAGTTGAAGTAGTGTTCTATAGTAATTTATATTTTTTATATAATATATCATGTTTCCTAAGATTTATCACTTAAAAACCAACTTACCATTTCCAATTACTCTTCTAAAGTTTTTAAATGAACTAATTGTATAAAAGGCCTTACACATTTTATTTGTTTCGTGCGAAAAACATTTCGGTTCCCAGTTATTAAACGTTTTTATAACGTGATCTATATCAAGGACCAATAAATTTCACATTCAAAATAAATAAGAGAAATACTAAACGACTACTAAATGTGTTGTTATTTACACTTTCATGTATACATAAAATTATATTTATCGCACACTCTATTGCGTACCTTGATAAATGTATGAAAGTAGCCGTAGAAATAATAAAGTTTATCATATCATTTAAAGATATTAATTTCGGTTGTTAGATCATACCTTATTGTGTTTAGTAACTAAAACATTGTTTAACAGTTCAAAATGAAATGCAATCATGCATTACTATTATTAAACAACTATTGTATATTTGCCATGCTAAAGATAATTTAAGTATACACAAATTTGAAAAAAAAATTACCTTCTCGGTAATAAAGGTAAATTGTTCCCAAACAGCCAAAGGCGTCGTTCACTTAACCATCTCTCCATGCAGCGAGTAGTTGGGTCGATACTTACCGACACTTACCGACGTCGACTCACTACTATTGTGTTTCCTCCATAATGTTTTAGAAGGAGGAGCCAAATAAATGCCTTGCGCATTATATACTGATGTCATTTAAATGGTAATAATAAATGACGTAGTGAATCATTATTGTTTTAATATTATATAAAGATATCAATCATGCAGGTTGAGATGTTTCTCTCCGAAGTAGGGCACTACTTATTATAGTAGTTTGCCTGTAATATTTACAACTCTTATTACACATGTTTTTAAATTTCTCGCTACTATTGTTGTGTAATTTTATAACTCAGTAAAATAAACGCGGTCTCATAAAGAAATCTGTTTAAGCGTATTTTCAAGATTTCTACTTAAATTTATCAGACATTTAGTGTGCAATAATTTTCTCTCTCGAATACAAAATTATTCAGAGAAAAATGTAAAAATGTAACACATCAGTTGTAAAAATGTTATTTCACAGCTATTTACATAAAAAATTGTAAAATTAAAATTGAAAAACTGTATTTCCAAAATCTTCACAACCACCGTTTTCAATTTTAGTTATAATTGACTTAAAATAATTCTTAATCGGTTAACCAAGAACTCTTTTAAAAAACGTGTCTTGTACATGAAACATGTAAAAATGTGAAATATCTCTTAATAAAAACAATTTTTTCACCGAATTAAATAAAAATGGCATTGTGAAATTAATATTACTTTAATAGGAAATTCTCACTGAACATGTTTGCAGTTTTGCCATTTTTTGTATATAATAGAGGGTAAAATGGTTAAAGGTAAATTGTATTAAATACGTCGACATTTTAGTCGCTATACCATTTAAATATAAAAATAAATGGAAAAATAATAAGTCTATGAAAAATTTTCAGAAATTCAATTTTTGACTGTTGCGATTGTTATAACGGTAACAGAAAAAGTGTTAAAATAACTCAAATTGTGTTCGCCAAGTGATTAAGTAGCATGTGCTGAGTGGGAGAGAAGAGAAGTCAGTTTCTTTTATCTATGGATTTTCAACCTACCATTTAATAAAAAACCATGTGTATTTTTGTAGAAATACAAAAATATTTGACTAATTTGATCAAGCTTTTTAAATTATACGAGTTCTTATTACCAATGAAAGCACTAAGTATGAAAAGTAACTAAACCAGAAAATTTTACAAAACAAATTGTAAGTTTCTCCAACTAGGGGATGTTTGTACTTTGAATCAACTTAGATTTTACTACAAGATTTTGTTGTGATTTTAAAGTGTCTAAGTAATATTAAAAATGTTTTACAGTAATTTAAGTAACAATAATAAAATTTAAAGATTCATTATTGCAAAATTATTTTATAAATGTGAGTTTCAAGGTTATTGGCAATACATTTGTACTTTCTCTACCCTATATGTAGTATGTGGAGAAAGTATTGTTTTCGTCCAAATTTTCGAATTTGAATTTTTAGTGGAATTATCTGTTTTGATTCTTCCTGAAACCCAAAAATATTTTTAGTGGAATTATCTGTGTTGGTCCTCCCTGAACCCAAAAATATTTTTAGTGGAATTATTTGTTTTGGTGCCTGAACAAAAAAATCAGGTTTTTTGATGATGTCTGTCCGTGTGTCCGTGTGTGTCTGTGGGTCTGTAAGGATGTGTACCTGAAGACCATACCAACGGTCCGATTTTGATGAAATTTGGTACGTAGGTGTAGTTCTAGAATATCTAAAGGCGTGTTTTCAATTTTTTCAAATTTTTGATTTTTAAGTGGTTTTATGGCCAAAAATGGCCAAATAACGAGAAAAATGAAAATTTCTTAAAAACAGCTCTAACGATTTTGATAAAAATTTTGCTTATTTGTAGCCCTTAATGTACCCTACCATATGCAAAAAACCGCATCTTTCTAAAAATTCTCGTTTAGGTAATAATAATAATAATAATAACTTATTTTTGGGGGTTTTCGGCCAAAAAGGGGGTTGTTTTTCAAAAATGTTCAAAACTATTTTTCGTGCATCCATACAGGCCTGATTGACATGTTTGGTGCAAATTTGTTCGAAATCGATCGAATAGTTTAAATAATAATAACATAATATAATATAATAATATAATATGGATGTGTGTTACATGCATCTAATATTTTCCATGGAAACATTTTCCTACTTTTGCAATTCTAAATAACCACCTCCTAGCTACTCTTGGGAAGGTATAAAGTTTTAACTGGGAGAAAGTATGTGGCAGTTTTCTGGTACCGTTTATTTGTTCACCATTTTAATAGCAATGTAACAGGTTTTAAGGTATGTCAAACATAATTACTAACTTCTGACTCTCTCTCTCTCTCCCCCCCTCTCTTTCCCCCCTCTTTTGTTTTCATTAATCTCTTACTAGTGTAAAAAACGATTTAATCTATGACAATAATTTTAAATTGATACTTTAATTATTATTGGAAGCACTATATTATGTTGTGTTGAATTATACTCATTGCTGAATAAGTCATTCTTGAATTAATGGAAAAAAACAAACACACAATATTTAGTAAATTCTAAAAAATGTATTGAGTCTTGCCGACCATGGTTTCGCCAGTGACGGCATTGACTAGGCAGCTTAACACAGACTAAGGAAAATACGGAAAACAGGCATTTATTACAACATGGAACAGTTAGTTGGCTGACAAACAAAAGTAAAGGAAAAGGGTGTAGACCTTTGGTCATTGGGAAGTCATTGCTTTTACCAAGGTCGAGTTTGACAAGAATTCTACTTGATCATTTAGAACAAGGTTGGAGTATTTACAAATAATCTTGTAATTTCTAACTATTCTAATGCTTTTAATTTCTTACTTTCATTTACATGGAGAGAGAATCTTAAAATTAACATTATTGAAAAAATCTGACACTAAATGAGGTTTTAAATGATTGGAAAAATTATTATCACCCAACCTTTGACTTTATTCATGAGTTTACTTGACCTACATTTAAAACTATAGGCTTTTTTTGCTTACAAAGCTGCATATGCATCTCATCTGAGTTTGTAAAATACGTTTACCATGCTTGGGAGTGCAGAATAGCTACACATTATGAGATGGTCTTGAACCTATACACTCACATGGTGTATTATGTGAGTGTTATATGTAACAATAAACGTAACCTTCGCTTAAGGTTTGATTAATGCAAATAAAAGAAAAGATTAGACATAAGTCAATGATTACATTTGTTTGTACTTCTATGAAGTTTTACATTTATATTTGTTTATGAGTGTATTTGTATTCCCTGTAATATTTTTGTAATCAGGTTACATATTTTTGTAACATTTTGTTTTGTATTGTAATATTTAATATGACTGTCTAGTGTTAAATGATAATATTTACGTTTTTCTAGTGTATTTTTATGTAGTTTTTCAGTTTAACTTTGTTTATAAGTGTAGTTTTATTCCCTTTTATTTTTTTTAATCCGGCTACATATTTCAGTAACATGTTGTTTTGCATTGTTATATTTAATATGGCTAACTAGAGTTAAGTGTTATAATGTTTGCATTTTTCTGTTTGTCTTCATATGAAGTTTACAGTTTATGTTTGTCTGTGTGTGTAGTTTACTACCCTGTTTTATTTTTACAAGCTGGCTACATATTTCAGTAACATGTTGTTTTGTATTGTTATATTTAATATGGCAGTCTAGTATTATGTCTTATAATGTTTATATTTTTCAGTTTTTATTTTTATGTAGTTTTACAATTTATGTATGTTTATGAGTGTAATTTTATCCCCTGTTTTATTTTTGTAATCCGGCTACATATTTCAGTAAAATGTTGTTTTTTATTGTAATATTTAATTTGACTAACTAGTTTTAAGTGTTATTATTTCGTTGTTCTTATTTATTTACACCTTTTCTGATGAATTTGCTTCCCACTCATCAAATGAACACTTTTCTGATGAATGAACTCGGTAAATTACGGTACTTATTCAATCACACCCTCATATAGAACATTATAAAACAATAAATTTTACCTTCTGTTAAAATTTCATTGGTACAAATAAAATAAAATATTGCAAAGAAGTTAATGTTTACATTTTCCGTTTGTATTTTTATTAGTTTTATGTTGGTTAATGAGTGCAGTTATCCCCTGTTTTGTATTATTCTTTTCTTTTCTTTTTTTGTAATGTGGCTACACATTTTTGTATTGTAATATTTGATTTTTCTAACTAGTTTTAAGTGTCACGTATTCGTTGTTCTTATTTGTATCCAATCATCATCGTTAGTTTAGTTAAATTTATAATGTATTATATTTTAATTAGTGTATATATATCCTGTCGATAGTAATTAATTTTATTATTCTCAGAAATTAAAAAACGTTTCTACATTTTTCTCTGGAAGGGATTGTTCTAACCTATGTTGTCAATTCTCTTTGAAAGTTTAGACTTTTCTTTCAATAGACGGTTCTGACTCTCTACTAAACATTTGCTTTCAAAAATTAAAACGATATAAACATTTTGTTAGTTAGGTTTTATTTAATCTCTTACATTACTTCAAATTTAGTACCATTATTTGGTACTCATACCATCCAATATGGGTATCCAAACCCTTGCTTGTAATCTAGACAAAGTTCCAAAAATATATTCGTTTCTGAATAGGCTTTGGTTCGTGTCTATTACTCGTCTAACTATTAAAGCCAGATACTATTATTATTATTGATGACGGATAGTTCAAAAGCACGAAAAAGTCTTTCAAAATCAAAACAGCAAAATAGGCACCACTAAAATTGTATAATCTTAAAACTTATACTAAAATTAATTCCTAAAATATTAGGATTCAAAGTGAAAAATTGCATTGCAAGAAGTATGAAAATGGAAAAATTGTGTCAATATAAATAATTGACATGAACGACGAGGAAATGGCGAAGAACGTTTGTGGTAACACTCACCTTCAACATCATTAATTTCTAAAGACCTAAACAAAATATTTTTTAAAGGCTTTTTTATAATGCCAATCAGATAAATAAACAACGTAGTGTACAGAATGAACTAGAACCTGAGCATATAATTATGTTAAAGATGTTACAAAGGCAAGCTCGCATAAGCAAGCCATTGCGCTTCGCCGATTCCTAATAATGGATAATGTTAGGTGACACAGAAAAAAAATAACATTTCAAAATAACAAATTTATTATAATTTTTATTTAATGTGTAAATAAAAACTAAATTTTAAAGAAATAAGGTAACAATTACTGAACTAATACATATTTAAAATTACTTTTGTCACTCAAGACAACAAACTATTCCTTATATACGAGTGACTATTACAAAGGTATTTATACAAAACCTACTTCATTTTTGAACATTGTGACGATTACGATTATATTAATAGTATATTGTAGTTTCATAATTCTACACATCATTAAAATGTTTTTTTTTTACACTTTATTTGAAGTTGAAATATTACACAGTTATATTTTAATACATTAATTATAGTTTGTATGCACATTTAGCGAGATTTAGTTTAAATTTTAAACGTCAAACTAAGAAGTAAGTATTCCACTTCATATCACAAGAATTGAATTATTTCTAACTACATATTGGACAAATGCTACGCACTACTTCTTCATTTTAGACATTTTGAACATCACAGCTTATAGTAAATTTCTTTACTGGAAAATTGTTCGCAAACATCTTTAAAATACAATATAGCGATTATACAGAGGAAACAAATAAGTTTTAAACCAAACAAGAGCAAAATATATTTAATTATAAATAATTTAAATTATGTAAATATATCACTTTAAAATCTTATGTATACAATCAAAATTTCTATACAAATTTAATGGTTTTATAATGATTGAATATTGGTCAAGTGGTTAAGTCAAAGGCAAACAATTTTTCGTAAATAAAGTGAAAAACAATTCCAATTTGTGTATAGACCAATGCACTACACCGTTTTATTGTCTCTTATTAGAAGTCATTTATAATATTATGCGATCAAGATTCCTACTTCTTCCAGGTTTATTTGTTTTTTTAAATAATGCGCAATCATGAAAAATAATGATAATAGCTGTAATTTAATTACAGAATATTATTTTATTCATAAATAACAATAACAATTTATACATACGTATTATCAACAACTGTTATTTATGTAGCTTAATTTTGAAATGATATAAGATCATGTCGTTTAACCTTAAAATCCAAGTGTTTATCTGGTTTTTACATAGAAAAGATTGTATGGCTAGTATGTGTAAGCATATAATTCATGACTTATCAGAATGTTTGCTATACATTATGTTCATACAAATTAACCCCAACGTAAATATAAAATTAAGTGATTTTTTTGTCAAATTATAATATATATATTATTAATTTAAAGAATCAAGAAAGTTAATAACCTCACAATTTTCTGTAAAATGAACGGTTTCCATTTCAACCTCTCGCATTATAAAATTTATTTTGGTCAAAATAATGTTTTGGATAGATGGAAATTTTAAATCTTACACCTACTTACACCTAAGCACTAAAATAATTTTTTAGAAATACCTTGTATAGGCCCTACCTATTAATAAGAGACGTACTTTATTTTATTCATATGATGGTAAATACAATGTGTGGATATATTATTATGAACATTGTATTATGTATTTTTTCGAACAAACGATAATTTAACATTAAACTTAATCATCAGCAACAAAACAGTAACAAGTGGGTTGAGCTAAACAATAATAATTGATATACATACAAATTATACAGAATATCTACATGAAATTCGTCGTTATATTTGGCCGCTCAGATGTTTATACACTATTTAAATACCAAAGCAATGCAACATATTTTTCTTCCCAAAGCGGGATGCCCAAACAATCTTTTAAAAGCTTTTTGCATGTTGGTGTTTATCTCCTTCCGCCTGTTTTCCTTCTCCTCCTTTGATTGTAAACGTAACGTAGTATCTCTTGTTTTTATCCAGTTTCTCAGTAGGAAGGGATATAACTTGTTTTTCGGATCCATGTGACAGCTCGAGAGTTACCGGTCTCGAAGGATCGACGTACCGAAGACACTTTGCAATCTCCGCTCCTTGACCTTCAGCACGACGTATACCAGAGTCTATCCTTGGAAGAAATCCGCTCTGGGAACCAGGTTTGGGTATTGTGTGATGGTTCAATCTAGTTACTGAACAAAGTAATAACTGTTCGTTAATCAATAATTATTAAATATTTGCTCAACTGTAAATACAAAATGTAATACAAACTAGTGCTACATTCTATCTGGGAAATTCACATTTAATTGTTAAGTCTATAAAACAATGTACAGAAATTGTGTTTCTATTACTGCCTCATAACTGAGCATTTTCTTATCAATGATGAAACTTAATTAGATTTTTTTCTAAATAAGACAGGCTTCTTGTTACACCGGAGATTTTATTATAACTTGAAATAGGAAACACACTTTAAACCAAGAATATACTTAATTCGCTCTTTTGTATTCATCTTCGAAGTATAAAACACAAAATCTAGAACCTTTATAAGATTGTGTAGAAACTACCACTCATAATTTGTTCGTTGTAAGACAGGTAATAGAAACCTAATATAGGCTTTATTTGTGGATAATAGGCAGTACTTTGAGAGAATGTGGAAATACCAACGAAAAAAATTAAATTGGCAAAAATGTGATGAGATGCACAAAAGTCCAAATTATGAATGAAAACAAACCAAGTGAATCATTTATATTTAATAACGAAGTTTAACAAGGTGGTGAGTTATCCGACATAGGCCTACTCTTTAATTGATTATGTCATGAATGCCGAGGACCATCTAGAAAGCGTTATTAAATAAATAAGTCAAATAAGTAATTGATTATGCTGATAATAAGTTCTTTACTTTACAAAAAAAAAAAAAAAAAACTGTTTTATATGCTACACCAACCTTATTTTTTTTAACACGGTGCAATCTCTTGTTCTTCCTGTTCTCGCAATTGTCAACTACACCACAACACAGCAAAAAAAAAACATACAAAAAATGGAGTTACCGTTTCGACACTGTAGTCAAATTCACAAAAAAAAAAGAAAGAAAAAAAGAACATTAAACAAATGAAGAACCAGAAATGGCACAATTGTCTAACGTTTCAAGAAGACTATCAACACTTCGCTTCTTCAGAAACCGATATTTTATATTATGTGCCTCCTGTGGACAAAGCCCTGCTAGACGCTTACTACGCCGTAATATTACTGACAAACCTCGTGTCTTATCAGTTGTGCAATCATTGTGGGCCTGAACAGCTGGGGAAGGGGGTTAATTAACCTGCCATTATGAATTTCCCTCTATTTCATTTGTTATTTAAGGGATTTAGATTAGGAAATGAGACACTGGGTTGTGAAAAGCAATTAGTAACAACTGCCATGCTGCTTCGATTAAAGTTATTTTTCTCCACTTTGTTTTTTTAGGAATAATACTGGCCACTTCCCAATTTATAGAATGTAGGCTACCGACTTCGACTGATGTTCACATATCTGGTAATAGTTAATGTCTTTTGTCGCATGATCCCGATCTTCATGCACACGTATATCCACCGGCCTTGAAGTTTAACCAAAATAATAGTAACCACATTGTGAAGGGATTTTATAAACAACGTCCTTCTCAATAAACTATGAGGTTTAACCCTGGTCAAAAGGTTCCGCAACGTGTGACCTGATTTAAAATCAGTCCTATTGTTAAATTTTGAGTTGATTCTCCGTATTTTCTCAGAAAAGCCCCTTACATAAGGAATGGATACTGCAGCAATAGGTTTTCCATAGTATGGCTAAAAATAGATTTTTAGTTTCTGTTTTTTTAAATAAAGTGTGTGTAGCCTATAAAACAGTATTTTCTAGAATAAATATCACCCCACCTAAAAAATATAATGTAATTTAGAACAAAAATAATTGTTTTATGAAGGTAACACCTGGTCGAGGTTTATAAAGAGCTAAATTCAAAATCAGCTAGAAAGGCGATTGAATCTAAATATCACAACAACAAAATTTATATAAGAACCAAGAAGACAACAACTTCTTAATCTACGCATTCATGGGGAATGATTTGAGGCCGTTTAGTATAAGGAAAGTTAAAGATAATGAAGGAATTTATATTGTACTTGCTGAATACTCGTGCTTCGCTACAGGGAATTTGTTTGTTGCATCACCATGATTTATAATTAATTGTCATAGTATTCTCTCATTTTCTTTCATCTATTATTATTAAAGTAAATTATAACATTTATATTCAATTACTTTGGTATTTATTGTTCACTGGTTGCCCGTCAATTGTCTTCGTTATGGTATGTGTGCTAAATAAATTAAATAAATACAAAATTCAGAGTGAAGAGCCCCTTTTTTTTCAATCGCTAATCTACAGACTGGTAAATCACAGTCTTAGCTTGATATTTGCAGCGTCTTTAATTGCGAATGCATAGATCGGGTTAGTTTTGATTAGGTTACGTCTTAAATATTTTCTTAAAGTTAATAAGTTCCAAATTTCAGCTCTCTAGCTTTAAGGAAAGAATACAAATTAGTATTGATTGTTTTTAGGGTTTGTTATTACATTTTCAACCCTTAGCAGCACGTAACAAAATGTACAACTGGTTTACTTTTTATGTGTATCGTGTAAGAAATAAATGTACAAAATTTCAGCTCTCTAGTTTTAAGGAATGTATGAATATTAATAATTATTGTTTTTAAGGGTTGTTAACACATATTTACTCCTAGCAGCAAGTAACAAAATGTAAAAGTCATTTACTTTTCATATGTGTTTTGTAAGAAATATATGTAAAAAATTTCAGCTTTAAGGAAAGTAAACAAACAACAAATATTGTTTTAGGGGATGTTTCAACCCTTACAGGTTAAATATTTTAAAATCTTTTCTTAGCGTGCCTCTAGCCCCTGTGGAAAATACATGTACCAAATTTCACATTCCTAGGAGGTAAGGTTTTTGAGATATTTAAAAAACAATATTTTTATTGTTTTAGGGGTTGTTACAACCCTTACAGGCAAAATATTTTAAAATCCGTTCTTAGAGTGCCTCTAGTGCCTATGAGCAATATGTGTAACACATTTCAAGTTCCTATTGGTATGTTTTTTGAGAAACTGTGATCAGTCAAAACTACACCTAAACCCCCAAAACTAAACCTAAAAATTTGAATATCAAAATGAAATTTCATTAGTTTTCCTATTTCCATCACAAAGTATACACATGCCAAATTTCATCTCTCTAGTTTCATGGGAAGTCGAAGAATTAGTGATGATGAGTGAGTGAGGGCTTTGCCTTTTATATATATATAGATAAAGGCAAAATATTTTAAAATGCTTTCTTAGTGCGCCTCTAGTGCCTATGAGCAATATGTGTACCAAATTTAAAGTTCCTAGGACGTAAGGTTTTTGAGATATATAACAAACAATATTTATTGTTTTAGAGGTTGTTTCCACCCATGCAGGCAAAATATTTTAAAATCATTTTTTAGTTCGCCTCTTGCCCCTGTGGAAAATACATGTACCTAATTTCACATTCCTAGGAGGTAAGGTTTTTGAGATATTTAAAAAACAATTTTTATTGTTTTAGGGCTTGTTTCAACCCTTACAGGCAAAATATTTTAAAATCTGTTCTTAGTTTGCCTCTAGTGTCTATGAGCAATATGAGTACCAAATTTCAAGTTCCTATGTGGTATGGTTTTTGAGAAACTGTGATCAGTCAAAACTACCCCTAAACCCCCGAAA
Organism: Philaenus spumarius; assembly: GCA_018207615.1. Classification (NCBI taxonomy): domain Eukaryota; kingdom Metazoa; phylum Arthropoda; class Insecta; order Hemiptera; family Aphrophoridae; genus Philaenus; species Philaenus spumarius. Next base: position 239,651 of record JAGFPH010000513.1, read on the forward strand.
CTAAACCTAAAAATTTGAATATCAAAATGCAATTTCTTTATTTTTCCTATTTCCATCACAAAGTATACACATGCCAAATTTCATCTCTCTAGTTTCATGGGAAGTCGAAGAATTAGTGATGGTGAGTGAGTGAGTGAGTGAGTGAGTGAGGGCTTTGCCTTTTATATATATATAGATAAAGGCCAAATATTTAAAATGCTTTCTTAGTGCGCCTCTAGTGCCTATGAGCAATATGTGTACCAAATTTCACGTTCCGAGGTGCTATGGTTTTTGATATATATAACAAACAATATTTATTGTTTTAGAGGTTGTTTCAACCCTTACAGGCCAAATATTTTAAAATCCGTTCTTAGTGTGCCTCTAGTGCCTATGAGTAGTATGTGTACCAAATTTCAAGTTCCGAGGTGGTATGGTTTTTGAGATATATAACAAAGAATATTTATTGTTTTAGGGGTTGTTTCAACCCATGCAGGCAAAATATTTTAAAATCATTTCCTAGTTCGCCTCTTGCCCCTGTGGAAAATACATGTACCTAATTTCACATTCCTAGGAGGTAAGGTTTTTGAGATATTTAACAAACAATATTTATTTTTTTAGGGGTTGTTTCAAGCCTTACAGGCAAAATATTTTAAAATCCGTTCTTAGTTTGCCTCTAGTGTCTATGAGCTATATGAGTACCAAATTTCAAGTTCCTATGTGGCATGGTTTTTGAGAAACTGTGATCAGTCAAAACTACCCCTAAACCCCCAAAACTAAACCTAAAAATTTTAATATCAAAATAAAATTTCTTTAGTTTTCCTATTTCCATCACAAAGTATACACATGCCAAATTTCATCTCTCTAGTTTCATGGAAAGTGGGAGAATTAGTGATGATGAGTGAGTGAGTGAGGGCTTTGCCTTTTATATGTATAGATTTATTTATAAAAATTTATAAAAGTCAAAAAAGCTGTGATTTTATTTGCTGGGATACCCAACGAATAATAGCTTAAACGGATGAACAGAAAATGCCAAGGAAAATAACGATAGCACAAAACTATTAAAACAGAAAGAGGGGTCATCCTAGAAAAATGTTTAATGGATGTTGGGCTTGGATGTATTTTCGGAGAGTGTCGATGGAGAGATAGAGTTGAGAGGGGCCAATAATCACATAGTAGGCCATTTGCAGTTCATTTTTGGTGAACAAAACGTGCAACTCCGAAATGTTTGCATAAATCGCTTTTAAATGGGCTCAACAGTAAGCCCCTAAGTTTCCCCCGAATATAACCTTGAGCTTTTTTGTTATTAACAATTATATATATGTAATAATGGTTTTTTCGAAATAACTAAAAAAGTATAGTAGACAGCAAAAAAATAGCCATATACTTTTTTTGAGGAATTTTCATCCGCGTTGTTTAAAATAAACGAAATTTAAATAGCTTGTCGTAATAGAAACAATTAAATTACGTGGTCGCTGTTTATCCTAGGAACATGCGGACACGGACAATTTATATATTTATAAATTGATATTTGACACAGTCAAAATTGCAAAAGTTATTAACAAAAAACAGTTTCACAAAACGGTAAACAAAAGCATTTTAAAAATTGTCAAAAGTACAAAACCATATTATTATGAAAATAAATAGTCTTATGAAGAGTTTAAGACCTGAAACATTTAAAATCGGTTAATTTTTCGTCAGTAGCGAGGTCATTCAAAAAATGTTTGTTTTTTTTAGTTTTTGACAAAAAATTTGGGAATATATAAAAACAAATTTGTGGGCTTAAACTACATCAAAATACCCACCTTTTGACGAAAACCACATGTTCCTAGGCCATACAGGGAGCACGTAATTTAATTGTTAATTAAAAAAGGGGATTTAAAAAAGACTTTATTACAAGCTATTTAAATTTCGTTTATTTTAAACAACGCGGATGAAAATCCCTCACAAAAAAGTATATGGCTATTGTTTTTGCTATCTATTATACTTTTTGAGTTATTTCCAAAAAACCGTAATTACATATATATAATTGTTAATAACAAAAAGAGCTCAATGTTATATTCGGGGAAAACTTAGGGGCTTACTATTGAGCCCATTTGAAACCGATTTAACAATTTAATATTTTTAAAAACAATATTTTTCTGTAAATTTTAAGCCAATAGAGAAATGAAAATAATTCAAATATGAAACATGTTGATAATTGTAAGGGCTTTAATTGATATGTAAGATGACCCACATTGCAATTTGAAAATTTTGAGTTATTAACTTTTTAAACTTCTAAAAGTTGTAAATTTTGAAACCTGCTAAAAATGTGAGAAAACCTACCAAAATTAGGTATTGTTTGAAAGGTCACATCTTTATCAATGTACTTTAAAAATTGTAGCTGTTAAAAAAAATGTTTTATGTCAGATGTAAAAAGATATGTAAACTTAAGTTTTTATTATGTTTCGGGCCACCCTGTATTGACGGTGCAAGATAAATGAAAAAAAATTTGTTTTAATAATCAGTGTACCAAGACCTTTAAAATGAGGTACAACACGACCTACCTTTACAATTAAAAATTTCCGAAAAACCAACTTCCATCCCCAAAAAATGCCCTTTTGGGGCATTTTAGAGGGTTGAAAACCTTTTTACTGAATTCCTTGGGGTCGAAATAGGGGGTTATCAGTTTAAACTAAATGTCTAAGTATTCTCATTTCAATGCTATACAAGCCGGCCACCCGCTCTGATACACTCTGTATAATAAATAGTGTTATAAATACAGAAATAAAATACTATTTACGTGTAGTCCAATTGCCTAATCAACGCCTTAATTCCAACACTTGCGCCGTGCTATAACAATCCCCACTTGTTCACATTCATCGTCAGAAATAATTTATGGTCATCTAGAATTATATATAAACTAGTAAGCCCCCGTGAAAAATGACATGCTGATTAATTAGATACACATCAGAAATACATCATTTAAAAAATAAACTATTTAAAAACAACATTATTGAATACTTATCTAGGCCTACTATACATAACTATGCTGACGGGGATTTTTAACTCAGTAAATGTGTACAATAATAAGGATTATAAAACTGTAGGCCCACTTGTTACACATTTTTATTTACATACATTATTATATTTAAAGAAAGATAAAAATATTATCTTTTAATTGCTTTTTATTTGATATTGATAGATCAAATGATTTAGAAGTTATTAATATATCTATAGTAAAGAAATTAATAATCGAATATGTTTATACATATGTTATAGGAAGATATGCGAATGTTTCCGAAGTTAAACGAATATATCTCTTCTTTAAATTTGTATAAACAAATATATTGATGATAAAAGTTTGTATATATATACAGTTTATAACCTCAAAGCAAATTTTATAACGTATATTATAGTATACATTAGTTCTATAAAAACTCATATTTAAAAAAAATCTACTTCACAAGAAATTATAACGATTGAAGTTGTAAACATAACCCCAAGCTATAATCTACACTCGGTTTGTTTAAGTGTTACAGATGATGGGTGAAATTAGCTGTTTGGATGTACGATAAGTTAAACAAATAGGTATCTTTTCTTTAAATTTGTATACAAAAATATATTGATGATAAAAGGTTGTACTTATATTCGTTTTATAACCTCAAAGCAAATCTTATAACGCAATATAGCCTACATTAGTTATTTTACTCATGTTTTAAGAAAATCAACTTCACTTATATTGATTGAAGTTGTAAACATAACCCCAAAGTATAATCTTTGCTAGGTTTGTTTTAGTATTATAGATGATGGGTGAAATCAGCTGTTATATTATAATGTTACTCACGTACATACGTACAGTGTCTTTTATAGGAGTTGATGTACCAGTTTTCAAGTAAATCGGAAATTGTTTACATTGTTATATGTCAACCTAATAAAAGCGTGTTAAAAATAGCATTTACGTTTTAAAAAAATACATATTTTTGAGTTTGAAACTGTATGGAGAGCACAGCTTGTACTGTACGTATTAAGATTATTATTTAATAAGTATAATATAATAATAGCAGCTAATTTGTATGGTTTGTTTACAATATATTGTTAATAGTTTGTGTCTTTAAATTATATAAATTTAATTCTGAAAGTAAATTGTTAATTAAACTTTTAATTAAACCGTAAGTACAGGCTTTACTTTAAATTAAAAATTTTGAAAAAGTTATGTTATTTTTTAATATTTACTAAATTTGATATAAATTTGAATTTCTTACTTTTTTATACGGTTGATTGAGAATGCTTTACTCAAACAACACTTTAATTGATATGCAACTTGACTTATGTTTACATTAAGAATTTTCTTCAACCTCCCACTAGACGTCCACTGGAAGTTTCCATGGAGCGCCAAATCCAAGGATAAATCTACATTGCATCCATCTGAATGTATTCGTTGAAGACACTCTATTTATATATTTAACCCTAAAGACTTACTGTACGCAGCACACGGTACTCCGGTATAAGCATGCGTAGCGTGGTAGCACCGATGAGTACCATAAGTACAGAAGATCGGGTTCTCCGGAACATTATCCAGAAGCGTGTTGCCAGCTCTAGTGCGTCGCAGAGATTTGGTCAACTTCTCTAAATCATCAGTTGGCTTCAATCTTGGGATAAGCCTCCTGTCAGAATTCTGTAGAAGCCGCAGCTGATCTAAACAAAGTAATGTCCAACGTAAATATTCAACTTTCAATCCATCACACAATATTCCTTCAAAACACCTGATTTTACGTTATATTATTCTTAAGCTACTTAATTGTTATATTATTATAATTTTTAATAAAAACAGATAATTATTTTAATAATAGTATTTTTGCTTTTGTAAAAATAAAAGTTTAAACGTATAAATTACAATCTTATAATATTCTTTCAGGGGAATTGTGGTGGCGAACTAATAACATTGAATAAATAAATTCAAACCCTATTAAACACATTATGAGTACAATATTTCTTACAAAAGGGGTTATTTAACGTTTTCGGTCTCCAGCCCTAAAAACAGAAAATAAAGATTCTCATTGTATGCTTGAATGCAAATCAATTTTTAATTTAAATTTAGTTATCAAAACTGTAATTTAAATGTTGGTCATTCAACGGTTGCATTGTAATTGAAAATAAAATTTGATATTTATTTAAACTTATTATAATCAATTACATTTATATGCCATTTAATATATTTCTATGTACTGTATCAGTACACACTGAATTAATTTCAGAACTGATTTAATCATAAATGTATGTTGTAAAAATAATTAAATTAGTATAATCTAATAGATTCAAGAATAATCACTATACGTTCTGTGACGGAATAAACAAAATATGATGAATATACCATAGAGAAATTTTTCAAAACTTCTAAAGTTGTATTCTCCATTATACTGCTTGAGACCTATTAAAAGACCAGCTCGACGATAATCATCTGCTAGCCTTTTGACAAGAAGTGCTTCATTGGCTCTCCCCGCTCGAATCTGCAACCTTTTTAACTCTAGGAGTTCATGAAAAATTCTTCTCTCCAAATGGTACCTTAAAAAACAAATTTATAATAAAATGAAAGTGTGGTGCGTAGTTTTTATATCATATTAAGTTTAACATAACACAGAACTTAACAAAGTGAGATGTTGTTCAAGAATTACATAATATAGTCGAATTATAATAAATGTTGAGTAACCAAAAACATTTGGAGTGCCTGATGATGAAATGCCAATTTATCTAATTTCTACAGGCAAGCGATTTATAATAAATGTTTAGTAACATCGGGAGATCCTGGTAATTTCAATAGGCTATCCGATTTATAATGAACTACTTAGAAACCATAACCACCTGATAAATGCCTGATAAATGCCAATTCATAAAATTTCTACAGGCTAGGAGATTTATAATGAATGTGTAGTAACCATACAAATCCGCAGCGCCTGGTAACTGCCAATTTAGGTAATTTCTACAGGCAAGCAGATTTATAATGAATGTTTAGTAATCATAAACATTCGAAGCGCCTGCTAATGCCTGTCTATTTAGGAAATTTCTATACAGGCAGGCAGACTTATGTTGTTTGTTTGGTAAACATAAACATCCGGAAGCCTGATAAATTTCTACATAGGTAATTTCTACAAGCAAGCAGATTTATTATTAATGTTTAGTAACCATAAATATCTGGAGCACCTGGGAATTGCCAATTTAGGTAGTTTTTACAGGCTAGCAGATTTTATAATTAATAGTTAGTAGCGATAAATATCCAGAGAACCTGCTAACTGCCAATGTAGGTAGTTTCTACAGGATAGCAGATTTTATAATTAATTATAAACATCCAGAGAACCTGTTAACTGTAAATTTAGGTAGTTTCTACAGGATAGCAATCAATGCACGATAGAAATGTTGTTACAGGACACACAAGAAAATGTTAGAACTTACTTGCGCATGCTATTCTGAACAGCTTGAGTAACGGAAACAGTGCTGATACTGGGCTGATCCTCTGCCATTTCTTGGGTTGGATGTTGAGATGCAGGTCTCCTACATGCACGTGGTATTCTGCTACCGTCTCCTAAAAGCGACATCAAACACAATTTTAGGTCAAATAAAACTGTATATTTTAATTGATTCCTGAACTTAATGTTAGTAACATTTTAATGTGACTTATACGTTTTATTGCACCAAATAAACAGAGCTTCAGCAATATTTTACGAGTAAATATATGTATATTTTTATATTCGACTGTACACTTTTTATTACATTACACCATTAACCCATTAACATTTTAAAACATATTGTATAATAGATAAATTACATACTTTAAAGATGAAAGTAAAAATTGAAGTACATTGTACAAAGGATGGAATATTAAAAACGTTTAGTACTTCATTTTTTATATTCTTATTTATCCATACAACCTATTTTTTATAATTAATCTTATAATTATTTTCATTTGTAATATTTGTAGAGCGTGCAAATTTCTTGAAAATTATTTCTGAAATAGGGAAGCCATTTAAAATCTGAGTAAATTTAATACAGCCAACATTAGACATACATTTATTTTGTTTTATTAAAAAAAGTATTTGCTTTCAAATTCTTGTCATAAAATTTAATTTCAGAACTTACTTCTTGCCACATGCTTGTCCCTACGAGGTGATGGTTCAAATCCTGAATCCTGAAGTTGAGAAGAATCTGCATCATTTCTGCTGTGCGCGGTTTCAGAATCTCTGTCATCGTCCGGTGCTGAATGTGCTGGACTTACAACTTCAAAACTTGATCTGCTTTGACGCCCACTTTCTCTAGCACGACCTCTATCTCGTCGAACATGACTCACGTCTTCTAATGTCAGATTTCCTTTCATATCTTCATTACTCACTTCTGACTGTCCGTAAACTTTTACCAATCCTTTATCTTCATCTGCCATGCCTAGACCACCGGAACGTATGTCTCCATTCTCTTGTTCTTGGGCAATATTTCCCGGAACTAATTTATCTTTTATTACTTCATCCTCTTTATCAACGTCCCCAATTTTAGGATAAGTATTTATTATACGAATTTCTGATTCAATTGTTTTTGGATGTTGAGGTACATTTATATCCTTATCTTCAACAAATTGTTGTCCTACGGTACTATCTTGATCGTCAATATTTATTTCCTCATCCTTCCTGAGTGTATTTTGATCATTTGCATCTTGAGTAATGTCTGGAAAAATTTTATCCTGGCTTGCATTTTCTAGATTTTGTTTCTCTGTGTTTTCGTCAATATCAATATTTGTTGAATTATTTTCATCGAGTTTAGTTTCATTTGTTACAGTTTTATTTAAACTTTCATCTTTATTATCCTCGTCTTCCCAAAAGTCCTCATCTTTAACATTTTCGTTTTCTTCTTTATCATCATGTACTACCGTTACAATATTATTTGTACTAGAGATTTCTAAAATTGTATCTTTTATTTCTCCTACAATATCTTTATTTAGAGAAATTTCTGTTTTAGGCACTTCTTCTATTCCGTCTTTCAAATCTGTGTTGTTTTCTTTTCTAATATTGGAGTCAACTTCTTCGATTGTTTCTTTAGTTGGTTTACTTTCTCCATCTTCTCGGTGAATTATGGCTGTAACTACTTGCTGTACTGTTGATTCTTCTATATTTTGTGATAAAACATCACCGTCTTTTGGCACTGATTGAATAAATTCACTTGTTTTTTTAGTTATTTGTTCTTCGACTTTTTTTTCTTCACTTGTTATTTTACTTGACTTAGACACGTTTGGTTTTTCTGACGATTTTTCTTTTTCTTTTTTCTCAATTACCTTTTTACTTTTCACTACTTCTCTTGTTTTTATTTCTTCAGTTATAAATTTTCTATTTTCGGCAGGTATTTCATTCATATTTCCGTCCTTAATTTCTGTATTTAAATGTATATCATCTCGTTCTTTTTCATTTTCTTTTTGATCTTCTTTTGATTCATCGTCTTTATCACTTCGTCCTTTACTTGGCTGTTTCTTTTGATTAGTTTTGCTTTCCTTCTTTTTCCTTTTTTCACTGTCATCACTATCTGAGTCCTCAGAATATTTCCCCCTTTGACTTTTACGGCATCTTCTTCTTCGTTCAAAGTCGCTGTCTTCTTCAGAACTGTCTTCTCTCTCTTTTCTTCTTCTCCGCCTCCTTCTCCTACGATCATCACTATTACTTTCTTTTTCGCTTTCTTCTTCTCTTCTTGGCCTTCTTTTTCGTCGTCTTCTTCTAGCACGTTCTTCTATACTGCTGTCACTGAAAGGGCGTCGGTCACTTCTACGTATTTCATCTTCAACGCTAACCTAAAAATACAAATTTCTATTGTGGTATCAAAATTAAAAAGCATCTGTTCTGTTTAATTTATCGAATTTAAAAAGGTATGTAATCTACTAGTTAAAAATATGATCCTTTAAAAATGAGAAATTGCTGATATCAAAGGTTTGTCCTGGGAATGGTGCGAGGCTTTTTTTACCAATCGATAACAAATAACTAAAATTGGAAGTTAATAATGTATAGAAAAATACTTTCCATAGAAATCTGATTTATCATCAGAATTATTTATAAATATATTAACGATGTAATTCAAAAGACCGGTATGAATGTTTTCAATGTTATTATGTCTTATAGTATAGTATAGAGAAAGTATAGTGATCGCAAAAAAATCGATGTTGAGATTTTTGTGGAAATATCCGTTTTAAGACCCCCTGAGTGCAAAAAAAGTTTTTTTTACAAAATGTCTGTCTGTATGCATACAAAGCTAGAGAGAAAACTATTCGTTCGATTTCGAACAAATTTGCAACAAACATGTCAATTAGGCCTGAATAGATGCACGAAAAAAGGTTTTGAAATTTCTTGAATAACTACCTCTATTTGCTTTTTGGGGTTCTTTGGAAGGGATTGTTTTTCAAAATTTTTCGAAACCTTTTTCCGTGCATCTATACAGGCCTAATTGGCATGTTTGGTGCACATTTGTTCGAAATCGATCGAATAGTTTTCTTTCTAGCTAATAATAATAATACATTTTATTAGTTACTCTCCTACTTTAATGTATCGTCACTCCTACTTTAATACAATTAATTATGAAGTCACAGTGAATCTGTTTAGTAATTTAAATATGTTTGTGAGAAAGTATGTGCCAGTTTCTGGTACCGTTTATTTATTTTATTTTAAATCAAATGTTGGGCAAGACTTTGAAAAATGCACATTTTCCCTTTAGTACTACTTCAGATAAGGTAGTTGAACCAACGATCTAAAGCATAAAAAATAATACTGAGTTTATAGTCTATACATTTAAGACAATTTTCTAATGAGTCTGAATGTTAGTTTTGGTCCTTTATTAGTTCTACTATATTCTGAATAACTCAATCTGTATTTATGTTAAGAAATTGTTGAAGTGTTTAGTTTATTTTGTTAATGTAGTTAGTATAACAAGTAAGTATTTCCTATGTTCATAGTTTGTAAAAAACAAAAGAGGCAAAAACGAATGTTATTTCAGTCATTGCTATTGGAATTAATGGCTGAAGTAATCATTCAAACTGTAATAAACTACTATAATTTTAACTCCTATCTTCTTTTGCAGCAAATAATGTTGTTTTGACGAATAATTTTAATTCTGGTGATTTATTGAAGTGGAAATCTTTATTGCTCAAGGTATAAGGACAGGAAGGTACGGCGAGTTTGCGAGTTAGGGCAGGACGAGGAAGAGGCTTATGTCACAGGTGAGAGTTTCAGATGTATTTACGCAAAACAATACAAATAGTTTGATTTCAGGTTCATATATTCAGCCATAAAGTGCCATTTTAATTTTAATTTTGTATTGCATCATATATTTAGTTTTTTCAGTATATTATTATTATCTTTAATTTAATATTCTAGTACGTTGATTTTCAATTTTATAAAAAGGGTGAATTTAGGTGGCTGTGGGCTTACGTAATTGTATTTTCACTACAACATTTGTATGTATATTTTAATTTATCCTGTAAATAGACCAAAATTGTTTACAATAGGCCTACATATTTATTATAAAAGTCTTGAGAGTTAATATGCCTTAAAATTATATAGTGAGGCATAATATAATTTAACAATAAATGGAATCAAAGTATAGAACTACATACTAGATACGTGTAATTAAGAAAATACATTTTCACACCTTATATTATTAATAAATTTAATTCTATCACTAATTTCTAAAAGAAAAATTAATAATGAAATGTTTTAATATGCGTTAATAACTCTTAAAATAGTGTTTAATTAGGAAGAAACTAAAAAAATTATAAAATATCTTTCAATGTTGTTATCTCTTCTGTGTATCATTTAATTGTCAACGTCTGTGACACTACATATAATCAAATGCCTGGTCATATTCAATCTCGCAACCTAGCGTACCTTGTCGTCTCCGTACCCTTGGTTTTACTTATACAAAAAAAATAATTCGACCACGCAGCTGAACTGCTGACGTGAATTGAGAGAATTTCCAAAATTAAGTTTATATGTTTTAGGGTTTCAACCAAATATTTGGGAAATTGGACTACTCAAGAAGGGGCTGAATAGCTGCCTTTTTGTATGAAATATACCAGAAGAATTTGTAAGCCTCCAGCTTCGACTCACCCGCTCTTACGTTCCACTCGTAGCAGAAAAACTCGCTTAGCGAGCTTGCCATTCGACCTTGTACCCTCAGGTTGTGAACTGCTTCACTTCGCTCGCAACGTACAAACTCGGCCGTCGGCCTTGGATCAGAAGATGCCGTTAAATCTCCTAAGTAGTAGATTTGAAACGAGTACTTCTATGGTACTATAAGTTTTGATCGATTTTGGGGAAACAAATATAGCTAATAGTTCGCGTAAAAAATCAAAATTTGCAGAATAATATACTACATTTATTTTCTTAGAGAAATCCCAAAAAACTTCATTATAGTACGAAAAGTCTAAAAAAATAGTTACTTCATGTCAAAAACGTGCTTCCGGTTGTTGAATTTTTTGGCTAATGAACTCGTCTGAGCGACTTCCATTAGACAACCAACGAGTGTGCCAAATTTGGACAAAATCGGACTTAAAATGCGACCGACAGAGTGAGAACACATATATACATATACATAAAATTTTTAATGACACCCCAAAACGTTTTCTGGGGACCATAGTCGGTGCTCATTTAATACTCTCGACCTTAGGTCTCACCAATAGAGTCGCTGCATAGCTCATATTTCCTATGGAAATTCGCTAATAACAACCAACATCATAAAACTATTTCAAATGTATTTTAGACAAGGTTCAAAAGGCCTCCTGTCTTTTGAACCCAGATAAAATGTCCAGTTGCAGATTAACGAACTAACTGTTAATTATGGTTTTGTTCCAATTAAAACCTGTTTCTACAAGATTATTCAGTAACAGTTTTTTGTTACGTGTTCTGTAAATATAGTTTTAAATGATTTTCCTGTTTGACCGATGTAATGTTAAGAGCAATCGTCGCATGTTATCTTATATGTCTCACTTACGTTTTTCTATATTTTCAAGTTTTATTATTTTGCCTAAATTATTCTTTGTTTTCAATGATAGATATTTTGTTTAAATATCCTTCCTCCGACGTTTTCTAATACTCAGTAGTATTCCACGCTGATATATTTAGGATTTATTTTTGGTTGATTTGGGCATCTTATTTTTTCTATTATTTTGTCTATGATTCTGTGGTCATGTCCATTTAAACTGCAATTTGTGTTATTATTTAGATTTTCTATTTGAAATATAATTCGATCACAGGTATGGTAAGTGCTGTATGTATGAAGTTCATGTAGGCTGCAAGTTTGTGGTTGTGAAGATGAGCGTACACATTAAATGCGAATTTGCTGTTTTTTTATTTTGCTCAGATTTAGAACTCAATGCAAGTCCACTTCAGTACTGACAGAGTGATATATATATATATATTAAAGAATTAATATATATATATTAATATATTAACAGTGCGATGAGTCTTAAATGTTGTAATAATTTATGTTTCAAGAGAGCGTTGTAATATGTGTTTATTATTAAACATAACATGTGTTTATTATTTATTATGTGTGTAATGTTTATTATTTCAAATTTGACCCACATTTAAAAAAATGCAATGAATGGATTTCACTTTGGTTCGACAATGCCTGAATAAAGGAGGTGAAACGACCATCACCAAGAAATAACAAACTACAAAAAAAGGTATTTACACTTACGTAAGGTAAAAATCTAACAACTGCAATATTCATAGCATCTACTGGATTAAAATTATTATTATTTTTTTTTAAATCTGGTTCGAATCTTACTATTTTGCAATTCTTAATTAATACAATAAAGAGGGAAATTGATATTACCTGAAACGTTCTGGAATTAGCATCTATTATAGTAAGGTGCTTGTGACTATTTAAATCAACCGGACTGGGCACCAGAGACTGGGATACTCGCATTTCAGGCACTGGTAGGTTAGGACCCCAGTCAGGGGTGGTAATTTGATCTGAATGAGGTTCTAATCTGAAAATGATAAAACCAAACATTTATTTAGTAATTAGTGTTGTGGTTTGGTTGATTTGACCACAACAATAATAGCTGTACACAGAGTTGTTGAAAGGAAAGCTAATTTAAATTTGTTATTTTTGAAGATTGGTAAACTCGGATTTCAGAATATTATTTTCAGTGAAAAGCTGCTTATAAAACGCTAAGTTTTTAATTTAGGATCTTAGTGTGCTTATTTGCTAAAGAATTTCATTAAAATTGGACCCGAAATGAAATGAACTTTGTGAAACTGACAGATGTGCACTGTTTTACCCAGCCTTAACTAAAATGGTAGTATATATTTGGAATTATTCAGTTAATGAAAAGAAATACATTTTTAATAAAATAATTATTTTATTCGTATTCTGTTTTCAGGAATCATCTAAGGTAAAATTTTAATCAATTTTTCTTTCTAGCAAAAACTCTTTTCTGATGTTCACCAAATTTACTAGAAAAACTAAATTTGACAACTGCTTAAAAATAACGGGTAGCCAAAAATATGAATTTAGAAGTTTACAAAAATTCAGATTTTTCCAAAAAGTGCCAATTTTGCTATTCAATAAAACATTTTACAATCTGAAAGAGAGACCAAAATGGCCAGAGCTAAAATTCTATTAAAATATGTCACCATATAAGATAAGTTTGAATTTTTATTAACTTAAATAATATACATTAAAGGCATAGTGTAATGTCCTTTTTTACACTCTTTAAATATAGATAAGGCACAGATTTGGTTAGGTTGGTCCAAAAAGTAATTTTCCTTGCATCGAAATGTTTGTCTCACCAAAATTAAAAACTAATATAAACATGTTGTTTGTGTTAAAATAAAGACTCACACGACTTACGTTCTATTTGAAATTAACGAGTTACCTCAGCTCCCCAACATACCCTGGATACCAAAATTAAAAAACGTGGCGTTTCCCGACCTCACTATAAAAATTATTACCCACTACCGCGTTTATCTTAACAAATAACAATTTTTTTATAGTGTAGGTTTATTTTCAGCCTTCTCCACTGTAGTTTGTTATTTCTAACTTTATGAATCAATCGTTAAAACACTAAGACATTGGTACTATTTATAGTTGACATAAGCATTGCAATTCTTAACTTGAAATGCATTTCCTTTCACCTGTGCTTAGCTCCTCTCAAGGCAGCAGAATGACTAGTAAGTTTGGTTGCGGGCACTCCTCCATGAAGTTGTAAATACTTTGCACATCCTCTGTTCCCTTTATGAAGAGCCGCATCTAAAGGCGTCAGCATCTGACCTTTGGAAGTCCTCATTACAGGGTTTACTAAGGATTCACTGTCTAGAAGTATCTACAATGATATGTAATTATATGGATAATATTCTGAAAATAGCAAATCACTAACAGCAAAAGATTCTTTCTTTATAAAATAATTTGTGTGGAATTTGAGAAAAACACAACTTTTTTAGGTATAAGTATAGTGTAGCCTACTATTCTTTAGTAGGTCCGTCACAGTAATGTCAATCATATGATTGATTGTATAAAAAAACTGGATATAAGCTATAAAAAAATTGTTAAATTAATTTCTATACTTAAGAATTTCTACGTCAGGTAGGAAAGCAGAATGAACTGTCACAAATGCCGCATTATAAGTAAAAATGCATCTTTTGTGAATTAATCCCGAAATTAAAAATCACTGTTTGATTTTTAAAAACACTTTAATGTTTGATCAATTATGATTCAATTATATGACTTCTATCCTCATTTTTACTAATTCTGGTTTGCTACATAAATGCTATTGTAATTTTTCAGAATAAAAAGTGTGTTATACAAGAATGTCACTGGTGTCGATCATAAATATTATTTATATTCTTAATCAAATATGTATTTTATGGTGTAAGCTTATAACACGACATTCAGCTGATAAACATATAGTGACTAGAGACTTAAAACTTCAGGGTTTTTTGTTTTTATATTATTGCATTTCTGTTATTAAAAATTACTAAATTGATGTTACCAACTTATATGTGTTTACAAACTAAAAACATACTGTGACTAGAGACTGTAAGTTAGAACTTCAGGCTATTTTTTGTAAGTTTTGATCGATTGAAAATATACCGATGCATCGAATACATTTGAGCCCTTGTTATACACATCAGATTGATTCAATGTATCTGAATTGATTTTGGGTTTAAAGTGTATTATTTTCTGTTCATAATTAATTAAATTAAATTTCATAAATTAAATTTCGCTTTTGTATTTATTTAAGACGTTTAGAAATAGAAATAAACATTAAAATTATTAATTAAAGCATTTTCTTGTGCAAACGTTGGTACCTCTGTCGCAATATGATGTACTGTTAAACCAATTTTATATACAAAACGAATTTTATAGTAAATACATTGTACATTCAAATTGTTAGTTTGTATGGTTACTTGCTGAATAAAAAATGATAATTTCTCTAATAACTAAACTGTTTGAAACTCAGAGTATTTTTGATGTCTTGTTCAATAAGAAGGAATTTAACTAAAGATACCTTTCTGGTCGCATGGGTTACTAACTTTAAGTTGTCTATCACTTAAAACGTGTTTTAATATTACATCTCTGCATCTTGTATTAATCAACTAAATTTGTGATAGTTAATCTGTAATCTAATAAACGGTACCAGGAACTGGCACATACTTTCTCACAAATACATTTAAATTACTAAACAGATTCACTGTGACTTGTAGGGTGGTGTAGGAGAGTTTTTTTATTAAAGTTGGAGATTAACTAATAAATATTATTATTATTATTATTATCTAGAGAGAAAACTATTCGATCGATTTCGAAAAAATTTGCACCAAACACGTCAATTAGGTCTTCATAGATGCACGTAAAATGGTTTTGAAATTTTTTTTAAAACAACCCGCTTTATGGCCAAAAAAACCCCAAAAAACAGTTATTATTATTAGCTGAACGAGAATATTTAGAAAGATGCGGGTTTCTGTATATGGTAGGGCACATTAAAGGCTACAAATAAGCCAAATTTTATCAAAATCGTTAGAGCCGTTTTTTTATAAAAAAATAATAACTGATTTTTTGGGGGGTTTTTTGCCAAAAAGGGGGTTGTTTTTCAAAATTGTTCAAAACCCTTTTTCGTGCATCTATACAGGCGTACTGGACATGTCTGGTGAAAATTTGGTTGAAATCGATCAAATAGTTTTCTCTCTAGCTTTGTATAATTTTATTAAAGTAGGCGATTAACTAATAAATATTATTATTATTAGCTAGAGAGAAAACTATTCTATCGATTTCGAACAAATTTGCACCAAACACGACAATCAGGTCTTTATAGATGCACGTAAAAAAGTTTTGAAAATTTTTGAAAAACAACCCCCTTTATGGCCAAAAAACCCCCCAAAATCAGTTATTATTATTATTATTAGCTAAACGAGAATTTTTAGAAAGATGCGGGTTTTTGTATATGGTAGGGCACATTAAAGTCTACAAATAAGCCAAATTTTATCAAAATCTTTAGAGCCGTTTTTTTATAAAAAAATAATAACTGATTTTTTGGGGGTTTTTTGGCCAAAAAGGGGGTTGTTTTTCAAAATTGTTCAAAACCCTTTTTCGTGCATCTATACAGGCGTACTGGACATGTTTGGTGCAAATTTGGTTGAAATAAATCAAATAGTTTTCTCTCTAGCTTTGTATACTTTTATTAAAGTAGGCGATTAACTAATAAATATTATTATTATTAGCTAGAGAGAAAACTATTCGATCGATTTCGAACAAATTTGCACCAAACACGTCAATTAGGTCTTTATAGATGCACGTAAAAAGGTTTTGAAAAATTTTGAAAAACAACCCCCTTTATGGCCAAAAAAACCCCCAAAATCAGTTATTATTATTATTATTAGCTAAACGAGAATTTTTAGAAAGATGCGGGTTTTTGTATATGGTAGGGCACATTAAAGGCTACAAATAAGCCAAATTTTATCAAAATCGTTAGAGCCGTTTTTTTATAAAAAAATAATAACTGATTTTTTTGGGGTTTTTTGGCCAAAAAGGGGGTTGTTTTTTCAAAATTGTTCAAAACCCTTTTTCGTGCATCTATACAGGCGTACTGGACATGTCTGGTGCAAATTTGGTTGAAATCGATCGAATAGTTTTCTCTCTAGCTTTGTATACATACAGACATACAGACATACAGACATACAGACATACAGACATACATACAGACATACAGACAGACATTTTGTAAAAACCACTTTTTTGGACTCAGGGGGTCCCAAAACGGATATTTCCACAAAAATCTCAACATCGATTTTTTTTGCGATCACTATACTTTCTCTATACTATAGTATAGTGAGAAAGTAAAATAAAATATAACAATTTATTATTTTTAAACGAAATATTTAATAATAATTATAGAATATAGAATCTCTTACTTTGCAAATCTCCACATTGTTGTTGATAGCGGCTATGTGTAACGGACATCGACCATCGTTGTTAGAGGCATTCACAGCATCCGGTCTTTGTGAGAGAAGCCACCGGACTAGATCTTTGCGTCCGGAACTTACGGCTTCGTGCAGAGGATAATCGCCTTTGACATTTCTAGCCCACATATTGGCACCTCTTCCTGACAGTATGCGTAAGGTTTCTAACTGTCCTTTGGCTGCACCACAATGCGCTGGCCTGCCAAACACGGTATGCTAATATAATGTAATATTTAAACGGTTTAGCCACATTATGAGCATTTTCATTAGCAAATATGTTAGCTATTTTGGTTAGCTACATTCGAATGGTCGTTTTCACCAGTCAAAGCATAGTTAATTTTAGCAAAAATTTTAATTTGTAATTTGTAACAACAAAAAAAAAACATTTTTTCTGATGGTCCAGAACGGAAATAACAATTATTTCCATTGCGAGAAAGCTAGTGCCTAAATACAATATTTTTTTTAAATGTATAATGTCTCGATTTACAGCAGTAGGCAACATTCATAGTAAATATATTTCTCATTATTCCAATAATCAATACAAAGTCAAGAAATAAAAGTGACATTTATTTTACACACATGTTAATAAAGATAAATATGAAGTTGCCAACATTTTAAATTGTACCTAATATAGCTGATACTAATAGCTCATGTCTTTAATACTTTTGCAACTTGTGGGCCTAAATTAAAATTTTAATACTTTAAAATAATATAAGGTACCGGTATTCAAATATTTAAGAATTGTGTATTTTACAAGTTAAATTGAGCTATAATAATTATAATCTATAATAATAAATGAAGAGATAAACTTTGTACGTTTTCCCCATGTTTGGATTTATCATAGGAGTTACTGAAACTTTTAAAAAACTCTCTCTCTCAGGTTTAAATTTTCTTGATTACATAGGCTCATAAGATTTTATAAAATGTAATAATTTCTTATGTGAGGTTATCTACATATTTAGTACTTATTATAATGAATAATAATTATTATATCCAAAGCTGACAGGGTCCATCGGTTTCAAAATATCAACATTAATCTATATGTATAATTATAAACACTTAAAAACGTATGTTAATGCAATAACAGCTGTTAGTTTTAACCTATAACCTGAAGGACCAACTGAATTCAGAACCATTTTGTATTAATAATTTTAAGTAAATTAAAGAACATAAGAATGTAGGACGGTTGTAAAATGTTAGCAAAAGGTGTCACGTAGTTTTTTTAGATTTTATGGTTTAAGCAGTTTAGACATATTATGCTGATTAGATGTCTTTCTGGAAAAAATAATTAAAATATCACTTCACATAGATCTATGTTTTGAATAGTACCTTGTCTTGGAATTTAAGGGAGGTAAGAGATTAGTTAGATTATAAATATAATTGCATTACAGTTTAACAAAATATACGTGTTTTAGTTTGAATACAATAGTTTTTACTTTTGTTAGTTATACATAAAAAGTGTCCCATAAAATTGTAAAAATATATAGATTGAAAGTTCCCAAACCACATTTAGATTTTCACAG
>JAGFPH010000513.1:267535-287719 GCA_018207615.1 Philaenus spumarius
TAATTAATTATGAACAGAAAATAATACACTTTAAACCCAAGCTCAATTCAGATACATTGAATCAATCCGATGTGTATAACCAGGGCTCAAATGTATTCGATGCATTTTGGTATATTTTCAATCGATCAAAACTTACAAAAAATAGCGTGAAGTTCTAACTTACAGTCTCTAGTCACAGTATGTTTTTAGTTTGTAAACACATATAAGTTGGTTACATCAATTAGGTAATTTTTAATAACAGAAATGCAATAATATAAAAACAAAAAACCCTGAAGTTTTAAGTCTCTAGTAACTATATGTTTATCAGCTGAATGTCGTGTTATAAGCTTACGCCATAAAATGCATATTTAATCTCTATATATAAAAGGCAAAGCCCTCACTCACTCATCATCACTAATTCTCCCACTTCCCATGAAACTAGAGAGATGAAATTTGGCATGTGTATACATTGTGATGTAAATAGGAAAACTAAAGAAATTTAATTTTGATATTCAAATTTTTAGGGGTAGTTTTGGGGGTTTAGGGGTAGTTTTGACTGATCACAGTTTCTCAAAAACCATACCACCTAGGAACTTAAAATTTGGTACATGTATTTGCTATACAGGCTAGAAGCAAATTAAGAAAGGATTTTAAAATATTTGTCCTGTAAGGGTTGAAACAACCCCTAAAACAAAAAATATTGTTTCTTATATATCACAAAAACCTTACCACCTAGGAACTTGAAATTTGGTACTCATACTGCTCATAGGCACTAGAGGCGCACTAAGAAAGGATTTTAAAATATTTGGCCTTTAAGGGTTGAAACAACCCCTAAAACAATACATATTGTTTGTTATATATCTCAAAAGCCTTACCACCTATGAACTTGAAATTTGGTACACGTATTTGTCATATGGTCAAGATGCAAACTAAGAATTTAAAAATATTTAGCCTGCAAGGGTTAAAACAACCCCTAAAACAATAAATAATGTTTATTATATATCTCAAAAACCCAATCTCCAAGGAACGGTAAATTTGGTACACATATTTTTCATAGGAGCTTAAGGCCCACTAAGTAACTATTTTAAAATATTTGGCCTTTAAGGGTTGAAAAAACTACTAGAACAATAAATAATGTTTGTTATATAGCTCAACCCATTTCCTAGGATCTTGAAATTTGGTACACGTATTTCTCATAGGGTCAAGATGCATACTAAGGATTTTAAAATATTTAGCCTGTAATGGTTGAAACAACCCCTAAAAAAAAAATAATGCTTGTTATATATCTCAAAAACCTAATCTCCTAGGAACGTGAAATTTGGTACACATATATTTCATAGGAGCTAAAGGCCCACTAAGTAAGGATTTTAAAATATTTGGCTTTTAAGGGTTGAAAAAACCACTAAAATAATAAATAATATTTGTTATATAGCTCAAAACCCCCAATTCCTAGGAACGTGAAGTTTGTTAGACGTATTTGTCATAGAGGCAAGATGCGTAGTAAGAAAGGATTTTAAAATATTTAGCCTGTAAGGGTTGCAACAACCCCTAAAACAATAATAATGTTTGTTATATATCTAAAAAAAAAAGAATCTCCTATGAACGTGAAATTTTGTACACATACTTTTCATGGGAGCTAAAGGCCCACTAAGTAAGGATTTTAAAGTAATTGGCCTTTAAGGGTTGAAAAAAACAACTAAAAAAATAAGTATTGTGCGATATAATTTCCTTAAAGCTAGAAAACTACAATTTTGTACGTCTATTTCTTACACGATATATGTAAAAAGTAAAACAGTTTAACATTTTGTCACGTTCTGGTAAGGGGTGAAAATGTAGTAACAACCAATAAAATTATAAATATTAATTAAATACCGCCTAGGAAACTGAAATTTAATACACATATTGCTCAATTGGGGCTAGAGACGAACTAAGAATTTGTTTTTAAATATTTGGCTTTCAAGGGTTGAAACAACCACTAAAACAATAAACATTGTGTTTATTTTTTAAACAGAAAATAGCCTCTGAAAAATTAGAATTAAATGCAGAAATAAAATTATTACATAGTAAAAAACAATATTTAATTAATTACATTTATAAAATGCATCTGTTACTTGCTAAGGGTTTTTCGAAAATTGAATTTTACCAAGTAAAAATGATTAAACCAACTGCACCCAAATTAAGATCCCTACAAAAAATCTATAATCACTAATCAATCACGACTAATTCTCCCACTTTCCATGATACTAACGAGATAAAATTTGGCATGTGTATACTTTGTGATGTAATTAGGAAACTAAATAAATTTCATTTTGATATTCAAATTTTTAGGGTTAGTTTTGTAGGCTTAGGGATAGTTTTGGGTAGTCATTCCAAAAAGCGGTTTTGTAATGGATATATATTTTGTTGGTATAACAGGAAAACAAAATATTGAATCTTAATTTTAATGAAAATCGTTAGTGTGGAATTCAATTATCTACAACTTTTGTATTTAAAAATTGCTTTCATCTCGAACGATTACCATGCAAAATTAGTTAATAGTTGAAAAATAGTATTAATTTAAGAGTTGCCATTCACAAAAATGGTTTTGTATTGGGTTCTATCGATATATATAAAAGGTAAAGCACTCACTCATTCACTCACTCACTGATCATCGCTAATTCTCCCACTTCCCATAAAACTAGAGAGATGAAATTTGCTAAAACATAACAGGTAAATTTAAATTAACGAGCGAGTCAATCGAAAACAGCCAATACATATACACGCTGAAGTAAATAATTTGAGCATGCAGAGCGCTCTCGCGAGCAATAACGAACTACCAACATACGCGAATGAGTCAGCTGATTGTAATTATTATGAAACGAGATAAAATCACTAATAACATTTGTTAACTAATATAAACCAATGAATTAACACTACTTATATAAAGACCAAACATTCCTTAAATTAATAAATATAAATATCACTCAAAACCGTTCGATAAAATTAAATAAAAACATGTTATGCGAACAAAGGGCCGGCTTCAAATAGCCTACGCAGTGTTGCCAGGTGCAAAAAAATAAAATCGGAAGTTGGACCCAAAAAAATCGGAAGATTGTAGGAAAAGTCGGAAGAAAATAATATGTAATATAAAATAATGTATAGAATAAATACACTATACTTAAAATTGAGTCAACAAAACAATAGTGTCAATTATGTATAACTATTTAGCCCCTAAAACTTTCTACTTCTGCATTATGACTCGAGATTCGGGAACAATATGACTATGACATAAGGAGAGTCTAGGTTTCCGAAGAACATTATTCATGAATTAATTACTTAGCAAGCAAATCGCATAGCAAACAATGCTATTAAACAAAAACTAAGTTGTTTGATGGGATAGGTCACTGTGAAAATTGAACACAACTGATTTCTGTAAAGCACAACTATCAAATTGCTTATTAATTATGTTTTAAGCATGAGGAAAAAATCGGAAGATATCTAAAAAAATCCGTTTTTCCGACAACTGTTGAAAAATCGGAAGATCTTCCGACAAATCGGAAGACCTGGCAACACTGAGCCTACGTAACAAAAATTAAGTGATGAAAAAGACAGATATTTTTACTAAATCAAGATAATTAAAAGATATTGTGATATGGAAAATTCAACCATAAAATTCTGCAACTAACGATACTAGATAGGCCTAATATAAGATATTATACGTTTTATAATTAACAAAAACGAAAGATCAGATCTTTTTTGATAAAAAAATCATTAGTTTATAGCAGAAAAATTTACTAATTCAATAATTCCATCAAAAATTTTTTTAATGTAATTTGTTCTAAACGAAAGGAATTGGTATATTGTAGGTTATTTGGTTGATATTAAAAATAATTATTTTATTGGTATACGAAGGCTTTTAGATAAATTTAAACCATGACAGAAATTTCGATTTTATTTTTAATAATAAATTAATTTACTATAATATACAAAAGAGTTATGCCTACTATATAAGAGTTATTGTCTATATTAATTTTATCAGCTGTGTTAATGTCATTGTATACATTAATTAACCCCCTGTGTTAATTGTTATTTTATTCACACTTTTTTAATTATTGTCCTCCACTTTAACCTTCTTATTAGTGAAGTATAGATTGTATTGTAAACATACTGTAAGTTGCTACTCGCATTTATTTTGTTATATTTGTTGTTGTATTATATTCATCGTTAATAATTGTTAATGGTGTAAATTGTTCTTCGCGTTTCTTTTGTTATATTTATTGTTGTTTTATATCAGTCGTTAATATTGTATATGTTACAGCAAATTGGGCTCTAATTAGGCTTACTGTTTAACCCTATAAGCGTCAGGCAACGAGAATTCTCGTCCATTGCGTTCGGCTACATACCGGCATCCGAGTGTCAGGCAACGAGAATTCTCGTTGATGCGTTTAAATCAAAATTGGTGCATCAAAAATAATAGTAAGTATATCATATTATATATCATTGTACTCAGGACGTTCTCACGATTAATTTGGTATATTGTTTATTACACTATGTCTTATAACTATCTCGAACAAAATACACAAAAGTTCAAAACATGACAAAAGCGTTAGTCTGTCTCGTGACAGCAAAAAAATAAACGGAGTTTTTCTCTTACCTTATCATAGACTAAATATTGTCTGACAAAGAAGTTAGTTATGTCATTGTATAGATCGAGACCTGCATATTTTGTATTTACAATTAAATAATTTTTATTATTTTTCCAAAACCTTTACTTTTGAAAATTAGGTTTAAAAATTTATTTATTTTACCGTTCGCAAAGCAAAAAGTTTTAGAAATTTTTAAAAAAATATTTATTTTGTATAGCTATGCTAACCATACTTTTCTAAACAAGAAAATATATAATAGTATACACTTTACTTGAATATGCTACATTATATAGAGTTTTCAATATGAACAGGTAATTTTTTTCAAATTGCTCATTTTGGTTATTTTACCCCAAAACATTGTTTTTTTAGAAAGTAATTTTTTTTTTAATTGTTTTATGTAAAGAAATGATTTTTCTACACTTTGTACGATTTGGATTTATAGTTAAATTTTTTTACCTATTTTTCCAAGAGCCCTACATTTGAAACTTTTGTTTACCAATTTAATTTGTTTTCCGTTCAAAACGCAAAATAAGTTTGAGAAATTTTTTTAAAAATATTTTATCTACACAGAAATGTTCTTCATACTTTCCTAAACAATAAAATGTATAATAGTGTACACTTTACATAAATAGGATACATTTTATAGATGTTTAAGTGATAATGTGTCCAAGCAGTGAAAAAGTGCCTGACGCTTAGAGGTATATCTAGCAGTAATTGGCCTGACGCTTATAGGGTTAAATCTTATTAAATTGGATCTTTTAAAAAACTATTCTAACATGAATATCGACTATATAATTATTAATAATAGACTCTTCCCCTTTCAAGTAGTTTACATGCCTCCTGACGGTTCATGTCTTTTTCATGCAATCAGCTATTTGGTATATGGACGTAAGCTGAATCACTACAGTCGTATTGTAAGACAGAAGATCGTTAATCATGTTTTGGTAAATTGGGAAAGGCTCCAAGTACACACTCACGACGTTACAGGCAACAATTACACCTCTCCGGATCACTATCAGCGGGAAATGCTAATCCTATCGACATATGGCTCAGCCTGTGAGTTGATTGCCGCATCTGAGCTGTTCAACTGTCAACAATTTAAGGTGTACCATGATGGAAGTTTATTCCATACATTTGGTGAAGGTAGACAACCAACAAAACATATCAAGTTCAGTGGTTATAATCTCAGCAGCGGTCATTTTGATGCTTATGAGCTAATCCAGACTGCTACCCATTGATTCCAGATTGCTGATGACACCAGCCGTTGTCTTGGAACGGTGCACAGACTTAAAAATGCACAATAAAAACACTACCTCACAACCCGATGAGTCTTACTTGGTTGGTATTGAACAATCCGATGATTCTTCCGAGGTGCCAGTGGAACCCAAAGCGAAAAGAGCTAGACGGCGTGGACAATTTTCAAATACATCTCGAATAAAACAACTGCGTGAGGCTGCAGCAAAATACAGAAAGACGCAACCAGAATTGCACAGAGCTGCTGTTGCTAAATACAAGAAATTACATCCAGACGTAAACAGAGCAGCTGTTGCTAAATACACGCAACAAATCCAGACGTAAACAGAGATGCTGTTGCTAAATACACAAAACAAAATCCAGACGTAAACAGAGCTGCAGTTGCCTAAATACACGCAACAAATCCAGACGTAAACAGAGATGCTGTTGCTAAATACACAAAACAAAATCCAGACGTAAACAGAGCTGCAGTTGCAAAATACACGCAAAAAAATCCAGATGTAAACAGAGATGCTGTTGCTAAATACACGCAACAAATCCAGACGTAAACAGAGATGCTGTTGCTAAATACACAAAACAAAATCCAGACGTAAACAGAGCTGCTGTTGCTAAATACACGCAACAAATCCAGACGTAAACAGAGCTGCTGTTGCTAAATACACGCAACAAAATCCAGACGTAAACAGAGCTACTGTTGCTAAATACACGCAACAAAATCCAGACGTAAACAGAGTTGCTGTTGCTAAATACACGCAACAAAACACAGACGTAAACGGAGATGCTGTTGCTAAATACACGAAACAAAATCTAGACGTAAACAGAGATGCTGTTGCTAAATACACAAAACAAAATCCAGACGTAAACAGAGCTGCTGTTGCTAAATACACGCAACAAAATCTAGACGTAAACAGAGCTGCTGTTGCTAAATACACGCAACAAAATCCAGACGTAAACTGAGATGCTGTTGCTAAATACAAGAAATTACATCCAGACGTAAACAGAGCTGCTGTTGCTAAATACACGCAACAAAATCCAGACGTAAACAGAGCTGCTGTTGCTAAATACACACAACAAAATCCAGACGTAAACAGAGATGCTGTTGCTAAATACACGCAACAAAATCCAGACGTAAACAGAGCTGCAGTTTCAAAATATGATCCAATACTTGAAAAAAGTTTACAACGTAAAAAAATGTTTTGGTCTTTAAAATCTAACTCTGGATACAACTATGATCCTAATGTTTGCTACGAATCAGATACATTTTAAAAAATTGGTTCTATGGACGTTGTCTGTCATCATTGTAGGGCTTTGAAGTGGAAAAGCGAATCCAAAGGGTTGTGTTGCGGCAACGGTAAAGTTAATCTTAATCAACTTGAAAAGCTGCCTGAACCTCTCCAGAGCCTAACGATCGGGGATCATCCCGACAGCAAACACTTTCTAGCTAATGTCAGGAAATACAACAGCGCTTTTCAAATGACTTCGTTTGGAGCAAAACAATTTGTTGAATTTAGCTTCAACAACCCCTCCAATACTACCCTATTAGGATTTTTTTATTTGTGTCAACATGATGATTTCGCCAAAGAACTTTTTTACTGTGAGGTCCCAGCTTACTATGTATGGAAATCCAATAGGTTTGTAAGAAGGAAGCAAGGAGTTCCCGTGCAAGGCCACCCTGATATAAAAAAAGATCATGTTTTGGGTAGGGTGTACACTGTGCACCCTAACAATGCAAAGTGCTACTACCTGAGGCGGTTACTACCTATATACCTATATACATTTCGGTCTTATTTATAGTTCTAATTCTTCAAATTTTTATTTCTACACAACTCGAATTAAGCATTATTCAGTTTGGGTTTTAATCTTTCACGTTGCGAAGCACGGGTATTCAGCTAGTTAAGAATATAAATAATATTTATGAGCGACACCAGTGACATTCTTGTACAACACACTTTTTATTCTGAAAAATTACAATAGCATTTATGTAGCAAACCAAAATTAGTAAAAATGAGGATAGAAGTCATATAATTGAATCATAACTGGATGGTGTTATGCATAAAGGAGTCAACCCACAAAATTAAAAAAATTGAGTTAACCCACCTAAGTTGTGAATTATTTGTTATTCTGCATTGTGCAAAAACAATTCAAGCCCCATCTGGGTCCAAAGCCCTATTAAATGAAAAATGTTAACCCACAGATTGTGTAATATCACATTGAATAAAAAGCAAAAAACACTCAACAAACATTACTCATGTAGTGCTGGTAAAAAACACTCAACCAACTGTTTAATCCATTTTGCAATAAAATAAACAATCAAACAGCTGTTTAAGCCACAGTCATACAAGGTCTCTAGAAAGGAAAGGTTACCTCATTCGGGAAATATCAAAAAAAGTGGAGTGGGGGCTGTGACGTAGTTATTAGTATACCGGTACCTAGACAGTGATCAAAGCTCTGTCGTTTACGTTTATATGCGTTACTCATTATTTGTGAATGTTTGACGGCTTGTGTTTTTTGTTTAAATTAAACTTTTTTTAAATTAGTGTATATAAAGTGTTTTAGAAGTGTAGGTAGAAGAAAAAAATATATTATTTAGGCCTACAATGGATAGAAAATCAATAAATAAACCTAAAGGGGGTTCCATTTGTGCGGTTGCAACTTGCAAATATTATTATGCAAAAGCAAAACAAGAAGGAAGAATATTATTAAATATTATTATACCGTATTTATTATTATTACAAATTAGCAAATAAGTAGTTACCATGCTAAATATTTCTCATTTTAGTATTTAAAAAAATATAAATTAAAATTTGTTAGATCGTATTTTTATTTATTACTAGGGGACACCCCTGCGTGCTCCGCACGCCAACCCCGTTGGAACCTTCTATAAACACAACCATGTTATGATTTCTTTATAATAAAGGTGTATGATGAATAATAACCCCAAAGCTAAAATGGTAAATAATGTTAAATGTTCACATCAAATTATTTCGTATATTTTATAACAGCAGTTATAATAAAGGTTAAAAGAACCATTAAGGCTCAGATCTACACTTTAATAAAATAACCTAACCTAAAATCTAGAAATACAAAGTTTGAAATTAGCTGCTGTATATGGAAATATTAAAGCAAACAGCTGTTAACTGTTATTTTATTCAATTGGTAGCCATAGTAATAAATGTTAATACATGTGTTAATTTATTAGTCTAAGCCTAACCTAAGATTTTTTTCCGACTAAATGTACAAATATTAAAATAAAAAAATGTTTTTATCGAAATAAATTATAGCCTATGTTACTCAGGGATAGTGTAGCTTTTTATTAGTAAAACTATTTTTTCAATCGGTTCAGTACTTTCAGAGATTACCCCCTACATACAAACAAACAAACAAACAAACTTTACCTCTTTATAATATTAGTATAGATTATAAATTTTCTAAGTAATGTTGCTATGGTAATACATGTAAACAAACATAAGCTTTTTATACGAACAGCTGTTTTTGTGAGCTGTGGTTTTGAGTTCATACAATACATGCTGTTCAGTTTCTTCCAAATTTGAAACTTTTTCGGGAAACTTTTCAAACTTTTCTTTACGTATAAACCTTCTATGAACTACTACAAACATTTTAAGACCAAAAATAGCCAAATCGGTCCAGCCGTTCTCGAGTTTTAGCGAGACTAACGAACAGCAATTCATTTTTATATATATAGATTACAAACTAGTCGACCCGCAATGCTTCCCTATTGCTTAATTTAATTTTAAGGGTAGTTATCCCACTGACTTAATAATCAAATTGCAAAATAGTTTTGTATTCTCTTAAAAATACCTTAATATTACATAATTTTAGGTTTACAGCTTGTAGGAAGGTAGTTTAATTTGTATTTATTTTATAGGGGTAGCAACCCCATTTCAACACTTTTTCGAGACTTCGGCTCGTCCGGACAGAATACACGAATTGAAAGAAAATTAAAGTTAAACATTAGTTTTTATTTGTTACATTTAGTTTAAAAAAATAAGTTAAAACGTTACCCCATACTGTATTTATCCTTGGATTTGGCGCTCCATGGAAACTTTCAGTGGACGCCTATTGGGAGGTTGAAGAAAATTCTTAATGTAAACATAAGTCAAGTTTCATATCAATTAAAGTGTTGTTTGAGTAAAGCATTCTCAATCAACCGTATAAAAATAGTAAGAAATTCAAATTTATTTCAAATTTAGTAAATATTAAAAAATAACATAACTTTTTCAAAACTTTTAATTTAAAGCAATGCCTGTATACTTACGTTTCAATTAAAAGTTTAATTAACAATTTACTTTCAGAATTAAATTTATATAATTTAAAGACACAAACTATTATATTGTAAACAAACCATATAAATTAACTGCTATTATTATATTATACTTATTAAATAATAATCTTAATACGTACAAGCTGTGCTCTCCATACAGTTTCAAACTCAAAAATATGTATTTTTTTAAAACGTGAATGCTATTTTTAACACGCTTTTATTAGGTTGACATGTAACAATGTAAACAATTTCCGATTTACTTGAAAACTGGTACATCAACTCCTATAAAAGACACTGTATGTATGTACGTGAGTAACATTATAATATAACAGCTGATTTCACCCATCATCTATAATACTAAAACAAACCTAGCAAAGATTATACTTTGGGGTTATGTTTACAACTTCAATCAATATAAGTGAAGTTGATTTTCTTAAAACATGAGTGAAATAACTAATGTAGGCTATATTGCGTTATAAGATTTGCTTTGAGGTTATAAAATGAATATAAGTACAACCTTTTATCATCAATATATTATTATTTTTGTATACAAATTTAAAGAAAAGATACCTATTTGTTTAACTTATCGTACATCCAAACAGCTGATTTCACCCATCATCTGTAACACTTTAAAAAAACCCAGTGTAGATTATAGCTTGGGGTTATGTTTACAACTTCAATCGATATAATTTCTTGTGAAGTTGATTTTTTTAAATATGAATTTTTATAGAACTAATGTGTACTATAATATACGTTATAAGATTTGCTTTGAGGTTATAAACTAATACAACTTTTTATCATCAATATATTAGTTTATACAAATTTAAAGAAGAGATATTTATTCGTTTAACTTCGGAAACATTCGCATATCTTCCTATAACATATATATAAACATATTCGATTATTAATTATTTACTATAGATATATGAATAACTTCTAAATCATTTGATCTATCAATATAAAATAAAAAGCAATTAAAAGATAATATTTTTATTTAAATATAATAAAGTATGTAAATAAAAATGTGAAACAAGTGGGCCTACAGTTTTATAATCCATATTATTGTACACATTTACTGAGTTAAAAATCCCCGTCAGTATAGTTATGTAGGCCTAGATAAGTATTCAATAATGTTGTTTTTAAATAGTTTGTTTTTTAAATGATGTATTTCTGATGTGTATCTAATATTAATGAGCCTGTAGTTTATAAATAATTCTAGATGACAATAAATTGTTTCTGATGATGAATGTGAACAAGTGAGGATTGTTATAGCACGGCGCAAGTGTTGGAATTAAGGCGTTGATTAGGCAATTGGACTACACGTAAATAGTATTTTATTTCTGTATTTATAACACTATTTATTATATACATAGGCTAGGCATATTAAGCCTCGTCCACACTTGCAGACTGTGTATGCAAACAGTCGGCCGACTGTCTGCAGACTGTCGGCCGACTGTTTGCAGACTGTCGGCCGACTGTCTGCCGACACAGTTTGTGATTCGAGTCTCCGTCTTGTTTTGCGTCCACACTAGAAAGCCAGTGTTTGACGACATGGTGACTGAATATGCCGTGGTTTTAGCTTGTACGTACTTTATCTTTGTAAATCATGTGGCTGATTTATTATTAAATAATAATAACAATACACTAATTCTCACACACAATACATACGTTTAATGACTGTAATATTACCCTCCCTCTCTTTTCTATTGACTGCGGTATTTCACTTTCTGTTGTTACGATAATCCTATTGGTTGTTTATACGCTAAGACCATGCCCACTCTTGTAGAGGGATATAAATATGTAGCTTAGTCCTAGGCTAAACTAGTTATACGTTTTTAGTTGTAGCTTATGTATCACTGAGGATGACGACTTTGTCGTTGAAACGCGTTTGGTCATTAAACGAATGTATGTGAGAATTAGTGTATTGTTATTATTTTTTTAAATCTCTCTTTATGTATAAAATAACACAATATTTTGTTAGTTATAGTGTTCAAACAATAATTTTTCACTAAAAATTCAATATTAATATATGTTCTGTAATATGAAAAAAGTCACTTTAGAGACTAATATTGAAATATAGGCTACTATTCTTAATTTCAAATAAAAAGTAAAGGGGTAAAAATACGTATTACTTACTCTCACAATTTTATTGATATAATAAGAATAAATAAATTGTTATGTTATGTTCTTCACAAAAGTATAAAATGTACCATATATATCACTTTACAGTATAAGTATATTGATAGTCGGCCGACAGTCTGCGTGTTTCCCGTTCGTTTGGAAAACAGAAAACATTGTCTTTTGTCTCCAGAAACACACAGACTGTCGGCGGACAGTCGGCCGACAGTCGGCAGACTGTCCGCCGACAGTCTCCGGAGACAAGAGAAAACACCGGAGAGACAGTCGGCCGACAATGTTTCCGCAGACAAGTCTGCAAGTGTGGACGGGGCATTAGCAAAGATATGGGGCCTCAGAAACAAGTTTTGCTATAGTTTTGATTTTCTCAACCTCTATGTTTTTTGGGTCACTGAACACGAATTTGGAGTTTGCTGGCAAAAATTTTGCCCGGAACTTTGTTTTTTGGGCACTTTTTTACCAAATTTTGTCACTTTTTTCAGTTTTCGGCCTATATCTCAAAAAGGAAGCGTTTTCGACAAACCCGTTCTATACAAAATTAAAGTAGACAAAATTGCCTACATTTCTTATATTAAACGTTGTTAAACCGTTTCGCCGCTAGAGCACGCCCAAAGGGGGTTATATTTCCATATCTAGTGAAATTACCGTTTACGCGGAAATCGACCTTGCTGTGATACTTAATTGTTGCAACAATTTATTACATTATACAATTTATATTATACCAACCCCCAATGTAACCTTCTAAAAATATATGTTATGTTTTATTTATAATAAAGGTGTAGGATTAATAATAACCTCAAAACTAAGATTATAAATAATTTTAAATGTTCAAATTAAATTATTTCTTATATTTTATAACAGCAGTTATAATAATGGTTAAAAGAACCAGCAAGGCTCAGCTAACCTAAAAACTAAAAATACAAAAATACAGTAATTGCTTCAAATTTTGAAATCAGCTGTTAATGGAAATATTGGAGCTAAAGCTAGCCATACACGGTCCGATTCAATGTCCGATGTCCGATGTAGGATCCGATGTAGGAGCGTGAATGGGCTTGATGGACGACGAGTTGGATGATCGGACAAATCGGAGTCCCAGATCAGACTACAAGATGATCCGACTTCCAACTTCCGACGGAGTCGGACTGTCAGTGGGGTGATCGTCCGATTGTCATTTTAAACTTTCTTCTTGTTGTTGTTTGATCTTATCTTTTCCCTATACTTTGTACATTTTACTTCTATAATAATGAATAATAAAGGGGTTTTTGGAATTTATTGAATTGTACCGGGAGAATAGGTGTTTGTGAATACAAGTGATGCAATTTATGCAAACTGACATGTTTGTGAGCATCTTTGCGTCACAATAGTTCAAAAATAATTTCTTAACCTATTGAAAAATATAGGTGAATGTTTACTACACTAAAACAAAATTAGGCAGTTTTCTACGACTATATTTAAAAATATAGGCGATTGTTTAGTATACTGGAAAATGTAGGCGATTGAAAGTATACTGACAAAATATAGGGGATTGTTTAGTGTAATGAAACATGCAGGTGATTGTTTACTAAACTGAAAAAATATAGGCGGTTATCTACTATAATGAAAAATGAAGGCGATTGAAAGTATACTGACATAATATAAAGGATTGTTTAGTATAATGAAAAGTGCAGGTGGTTGTTTACTAAACTGAAAATATATTGGCGGTTGTCTACTATTGAAAAATGTAGGCGATTGTCTACTATACTGAAAATATATAGGGATTGTTTTCTATACTGAAAAAATATAGGCGGTTGTCTACTATATTTAAAAATATAAGTGATTGTAAGTATACTGACAAAATATAGGGAACTGCTTAGTCTAATTATTTGCATATAGTAATTGCTGTACATTTTTATACAACTACCACTATGTACAAGGAAAGAAGACTGAATAATTGGAATGATTTCTTGTCTTGGAGTTGAAAATTTGAGAACTATTTGAATAATGTAAATCAATGTGTATATTTTTTATTTATTACTAGGGATACCCCAGCGTGCTCCCAGCGTGCTGTTGGAACTTTCTATACACATAATTATGTTATATTTTCTTTATAATAAAGATGTAGGATTAATAATAACCTCAAAACTAAGATCCTAAATGTCCAAAATGAAATTATTTTGTATTATAACATCAAATAGGCATAATAAAGGTTAAAAGAACCAGCAATGTTCAGGTCTACATTTTAATAAAATCCTAACCTAAAATTTAGAAAAGTAAATAATGGATTCAAAGTTTAAAATCAGCTGTTAATGGAATTATTATTAATGGAAACGTTAGTTGGATCGTAAGTTGAATGGTAAGTTGGATCGTGAGTGGTGAAACGCATCCAACTTGCAGTCCAACTCGGTCGTCCTACAAATCGGACCGTGTATGGCTAACTTAACAGCTTTATTATCTGTTATTTTATTCAATTGGTTGCTATGGTAATAAGTGTAAATACGTGTGCTGGTTTATCATTCTAGGCCTAACCTAAGAATTTTTTCCGAATAAATTAAAAAATATTGAAATAAAAAAAAGGTTTTTATCAAAATGAATTATATGTTACTCAGGGATAGTGTAGCTTTTTATTAGTAAAACTATTTTTTCAATCGGTTCAGTAGTTCCAGAGATTACCCCCTACATAATATTATATAGATTATACAGATAACAGTACATTTCTCATAAATAACGTTTTTCTTTGGAAGACTAACCATTTTTATGTGCCGCGAAATTCTTAAAGTGTGCTTCAGTATTTTTGTGTGCCGCCAAATTCTTAAAGTGTTCCGCCAAATTTTTATATGTATATTAAAGAAAAAAAATCAATCTCAAATTCCTTATTAAAAATATTTTTACTATTTGATTGTAATTAATCCCTTAAATAAACATACTGTTGTTTTTGTAGTAGGCTACATATTATTTTATTTTACATTCAAAATTAAATGGTGAAATTACATTAAAGCGTGCCGGAATTCGAATTATTGTCGATGGTCTTGTCTATTTCGACATCTGTCTTACATTAGATATGTATAGTTCACTGATCAATCGTCATTTTAGTGAAAATATCAGAATATACAATAATCTGTTTGCATTGGCTTCGCTGGTGTTGGTGAGTGAGTGCGGGGGAGCCCCTAGTATTTTTATATGAACGAAAATTGTAGGCTATTTACCAAGGGGCTGGACATGGTTCGTATGATTGTTTCTGATATGCAAGCTCAAGATTTTTACAAACACCTTTTGGAATACGTACTGAAAATTCTTGGACACTATGTCCGACCGTAAAGAAAGTAATTGATGGACTGGTTTTGCTTAAAATTTAAGAATGGTGGATTTTGTAAACGATCCAGGTATGTTTACATGAAACCAAAATTGAAGGCTATTTGCTGCAAAAGCGGGAGAGCAGAATAACATTGTTTATGGATATCAGACTCAAAGATTGTTCTGAGTCTTCATTGTGTGGGTGTAAATGCTTTGTATAGAGCCGATTTGGTTCCTTTTCTTAGACCGTTTTCAAATATGGAGAAGGAGTACGGGCCCAGATCGTACGACAAGAAAAATTCTAGTTCTTCATCACAATTCTTTGCCACACTGATGCGTTGGAACAGTGTGGTCGGATTAACAGGGAGAATGTCGTTGCCTACTTTGATCGCATTCTTCATTATGGCAAGAGGTTAGATTCGGTCACTCCTTTGGAATTTGACATCACCAAAGTTGAAGTTTTTAACACATCTTTTGATACCCATCATGCCCTTCTCCCACGCCTCATGACAATTTACCCTCTCATCACCAAGAATGCCTGTGCTCTGAGAAAATAATTTAGTTTTTTCCTATCAGAAAGACAAATTACGAATAAAAATCATTTTTAAAAACAAGGAATCATTTTATTAATCTAAAAAGGAGAAAACAAACTTTAAGTTAAATCAATTCATTACATTATAATACAATTTGTACACTATAAATAAACTTGTCACGCAATTTACCTGTGTAAATTTATTTTATGACATACATAAAACATCTTTTCTTATAATTTGCTGTGTCAACAAGTTTCATATTGTATTATTAATATTTACACTGGTTAATCCCGGGACAAGCTTTTATATCATATAAATTGTACAATGTAATAAATTAAAGGATTGAAATTAATTAAAAAATTGAAAGCGCTTTGCCATTTGTATAAAGAAAATTGCCACAATAAACTATATAGTGGAGCGATCGAAACTGTTTTTTCTGTATTGGAAATTTAACAGATATGGAAATATGGCCCCTTTTTGACGAGCTCTAACTACGAAACGGTTAGTATTCCAAACAAAAACGGTAATTATGAGAAATCTACTGTTATATAATATAAATTGTATAATGTAATAAATTGTTGCAACAATTAAATATTACAGCAAGGGCGATTTACGCATAAACGGTGAATTTCACTAGATATGGAAATGTGGCCCCTTTTGGGCGCGCTTTAGCGGCGAAACAGTTAATCTTACAAAAAAAAAAGTTTCGTATAAGAAATGTAGGCAATTTTTTCTACTTTAATTTTGTATAGAATGGGTTTGTCGAAAAAACGCTTCCTTTTTAGATATAGACCGAAAAAAGTGCCCAAATTTGGTCAAAAAGTGCCCAAAAAACAAAGTTCCGGGCAAAATTGCCAGCAAACTTCAAATTCGTGTTCAGAGACCCAAAAAACATAAAGGGTGAGAAAATCAAAACTGTAGTAAAACTTGTTTCTGAAAATCCTAATATGCCTAGCCCATTTGCAGTGCTTCTAAAAAAGGCAAATGTGGACAAAACGTGCGAACTCACCCATAAATTGCTTTCAAATGGGCTCAATAGTAAGCCCCTAAGTTTTCCCCGAATATAACCTTGAGCTCTTTTTGCTATTAACAATTATATATATGTAATTACGGTTTTTTGGAAATAACTCAAAAAGTATAATAGATAGCAAAAAAAAAAAAAATAGCCATATACTTTTTTGTGATGAATTTTCATCCGCGTTGTTTGAAATAAACGAAATTTAAATAGCTTGTTGTAATAAAAAGTTATTAACGAAAAACCCTATTTTAATTAACAATTAAATTACGTAGTCCCTGTTTGGCCTAGGAACATGCGGTTTTCGTCAAAAGGTGGGTATTTTGATGTAGTTTAAGCCCAGAAATTTGTTTTTATATTTTCCCAAATTTTTCGTCAAAAACTAAAAAAACAAACAGTTTTTGAATGACCTCGCTGCTGACGAAAAATGAACCGATTTTGATATTTCAGGTCTTAAACTCTTCATAAGACTTTATATTTTCATATTCATATAGTTTTGTACTTTTGACAATTTTTAAAATGCTTTTGTTTGCCGTTTTGTGAAACTGTTTTTTGTTAATAACTTTTGCAATTTTGACTGTATCAAATAGCAATTTATAAATATATAAATTCTCCGCATGTTCCTAGGATAAACAGGGACCACGTAATTTAATTGTTAGTTAAAAATTGTTTTTTTGTTATTAACTTTTTATTACGACAAGCTATTTAAATTTCGTTTATTTCAAACAACGCGGATGAAAATTCTCACAAAAAAGTATATAGCTATTATTTGCTGCCTATTATACTTTTTTTAGTTATTTCCAAAAAAAACATTATTACGTATATATAATTGTTAATAACAAAAAAGCTCAAGGTTATATTCGGGGGAAACTTAGGGGCTTACTATTGAACTTGAAATCGATTTATGCAAAAATTTCGGAGTTCGCACGTTTTGTTCACCAAAAATGAACTGCAAATGGCCTACTATGTGATTATTGGCCCCTCTCAACTCTATCTCTCCATCGACACTCTCCGAAAATACATCCAAGCCCAACATCCATTCAAAATTTTTCTAGGATGACCCCTCTTTCTGTTTTAATAGTTTTGTGCTATAGTTATTTTCCTTGGTATTTGCTGTTCATCCATTTAAGCTACTATTCGTTGGGTATCCCAGCAAATAAAATCACAGCTTTTTTGACTTTTTTATATTTTTATAAATAAATACAATATGAATTTTTGGTTATACCTTATTCTATATATGTTATTGTATTTAATATGTTTTCTCTTAAATCTTATTATTATTTCCTGCTTTTTTCGCCAATTTCCGTGTCCCACTTTTATAAAAAACAACCGATTTAGTAAGACCAGTATAAATTATCATGTTTTAATTAATGCTAAGGAGCTTACTTTTCAGTAGTCTTCTTTTAGAGTAGAAAGCTTTATTTCCAACATGTATTCTACCTTTAATTACTTTTTAATTACCCTTCATTATCTTTAACTTTCCTTATACTAAACGGCCTCAAATCATTCCCCATGCATGCGTAGATTAAGAAGTTGTTGTCTTCTTGGTTCTTATATAAATTTATTTGTTGTGATATTTAGATTTAATCGCATTTCTAGCTGATTTTGAATTTAGCTCTTTATAAACCTCGACCTTCATAAAGCAATTATTTTTGTTCTAAATGACATTATATTTTTTAGGTGGGGTGATATTTATTTTAGGAAATACTGTTTTATAGGCTACAAACACTTTATTTAAAAAAACAGAAACTAAAAATCTATTTTTAGCCATACTATGGAAAACCTATTGCTACACTATCCATTCCTTATGTAAGGGGCTTTTCTGAGAAAATACAGAGAATCAACTCAAAATTTAACAATAGGACTGATTTTAAATCAGGTCACATGTTGCGGAACCTTTTGACCAGGGTTAAACCTCATAGTTTATTGAGACGGACGTTGTTTATAAAATCCCTTCACAATGTGGTTACCATTATTTTGTTTAAACTTCAAGGCCGGTGGATATACGTGTGCATGAAGATCGGGATCATGCGACAAAAGACATTAACTATTACCAGATATGTGAGCATCAGTCGAAGTCGGTAGCCTACATTCTATAAATTGGGAAGCGGCCAGTATTATTCCTAAAAAAACAAACTGGAGAAAAATAAATTTAATCGAAGCAGCAAGGCAGTTGTTACTAATTGCTTTTCACAACCCAGTGTCTCATTTCCTAATGTCTAAATCCCTTAAATAACAAATGAAATTGAGGGAAATTCATAATGGCAGGTTAATTATCCCCTCCCCCAGCGGTTCAGGACCACAATGATTGCACAACTAATAAGACACGAGGTTTGTCAGTAATATTACGGCGTAGTAAGCGTCTAGAAGGGCTTTGTCCACAGGAGGCACTTAATATAAAATATCGGTTTCTGAAGAAGCGAAGTGTTGATAGTCTTCTTGAAAAGTTAGACAATTGTGCGATTTCTGGTTCTTCTTTTGTTTAATGTTCTTTTTTTCTTTCTTTTTTTTGTGAATTTGACTACCATGTCGAAACGGTAACTCCATTTTTTGTATGTTTTTTTTTGTGCTGTGTTGTGGTGTAGTTGACAATTGCGACAACAGGAAGAACAAGAGATTGCACCGTGTTAAAAAAATAAGGTTGGTGTTGCATATAAAACAGTTTTTTTTTTTTTTTTTTTGTAAAGTAAAGGAATTATTATCAGCATAATCAATTACTTATTTGACTTATTTATTTAATAACGCTTTCTAGATGGTCCTCGGCATTCAAGACATAATCAAATAAAGAGTAGGCCTATGTCGGATAACTCACCACCTTGTTAAACTTCGTTATTAAATATAAATGATTCACTTAGTTTGTTTTCATTCATAATTTGGACTTTTGTGCATCTCATCACATTTTTGCCAATTTAATTTTTTTCATTAATAATAATAAGATTAACTTGTTAGGTCCGTCACGTGACTTCTAGTCGTGTATTCCTTACGACATGTTTCGAAGCCGAAACTCCATTATCAAGTTAAAATCACTCCGAAGAGATCGTCACACATTAAAATAAATAAAACATATACACACATACACACTTACATACC
>JAGFPH010000513.1:296787-314406 GCA_018207615.1 Philaenus spumarius
TTTGTAATGGTTTGAGTTAGTTTGTTCCTTTGTACTAATTAAGAACTTTTTGCAATGTTAAACGTAGTGAATAACATTATACGTTTTGCTTGACAAAAACTGATTTTCTTATATTATTATATTTTTGATTGGTAGAATGTATTCAATAAAATAGTTAGCTATTTGGATGAAAAGAATAATTGTAATTTATGATATCTGTGTGAACTTACTAATAAAGGTTAGAAAGGATACCTATTTTAAGCTATCTACTACAATGATCTGTGTGTTGCGGTCCTCTTTTCGGGAGCCGACTCTACAACGGTACGTGCCTCACCTTTCTGGAAAAACTAACTTTAAAAAATCGTTGTAGAATAATTTTCTATCACCTACTGGAAGACTTAGGCTATCTCTTTTGTAAGGCCTAGGTAATGCAACTGGTTGCCAAGTATTTAACTCTATACATTTTTGACTAAAATTATTTCAATTAAAAACTTCCAGTTATGTAATTTAAATTTACTATAAAATATGCTCATCTCAAAATTAATTAATTAACTTTGATTTGTTATTTTAAACCTCTGAGCCTTGAGTACAATGGAACTGAACTTATAACTTATCTTATTTGTGCTTTGGATATCACTACAACTAAACACAATTAAATCTTAAAAATATTCGATAATATTGTGACTGGATATCTAAATAACAGGTAATCTCTATTTTTTTTTATCAAATAATAACTAATTTGATTGCTAATAATAATAACTAACTAAAAAATGCAAAACAAAATTAAAATCTCTTATTTATCAAAATACAAACTACACACAATTTAATATTCAATTTACAGTTAATTAACCTACTAAGCTTGGCAGGGTCAAAACAAGTTACTTAATAACACTTGTATTTATTTTTACCCTATAGCAATTTACTTTAATTTATTCAAATTATTGATTTAATTATTATTATTTTATATTTAAATGAATTTATTTTATTTTATTTTATCTATTAAAATTATATCAGAACTCAAATTGTAATTCTACTGAAACCAGTACCTAATAAATTTACGTTTATTTAATAAGGCAAAAAAACAATGTACGATCGCTTTCACAGCCCTTACGCTCTTTCTTTGACCAATCCGCCGGTGTTGATGATTTTGGGTGTTGCTGGAGGTTGGTTAGTAGCGTTTTGTAGTATGAACAGCTAGAAGCTGCTGAAGTAGGATGAAGGTGAGACTGCCAATGATTTCTTCAGGCAGCGAGCTGATCCCTGTTGTCGTGATTCTGAGTTACAGATGCAATATAGTTGGTTTATAGATGAATTTTTGTAGTCGAAATTACAGATGAACTAAAGTTGTTTTATAGATGACTTCTGGTAGATTCAAATCGATCCTCTAATATCCCTTGTTTGCTGGTTCGGTTTCCCTGCAGTTAATTTCTTATGTCTGTTTGACTCGCCTTGTAGATTCCAAGATTACCAAAACGAAGTTAATTTTGCGTTAACTTATTTGGTTAATAGCACTGTCTTGGTTCTCCAAGTTGTAGGCGTTTTCCATGTAGAAAGTTCTCTTCAATATTCGCCAACGGTTGATCGATGTAACTCATGAAACTAACTTCCAATCACCATTCAAAATTTACTAAGTCCAATTATAAACTTAAGAACATGAATACTTGACTGATTGATAATTAATAGTCAACAAATTGCTAATGCATAGTAAAATTCTTAATAACCATAGTATATCGTAAAAAACTCCTTATGTAGCATTTTTGAAACTGCTACAGGTATAATCTTCCTGACTTTATACACCAGATTTCAACTAACCATTTTTATGAGAATTTCTCTTCCTATATGATTGTAATAATTTATTAATTAATTTCTTTAGTTATCTTTTTTTTTTATTGATGTAGGATGAACTGTGAATGGATATTTAAAGAAATTGGTAACTGCTATAACATAAGATCTTGTAAGGATAAATATTCTCATTTGTAAGTTGTCTGTTATATGTTTTTTTTAAATTAATAATTTACATAACCCTACTGATATACATTAATTTTTATATAACATTTTAGTAAAAAATGTACACTAAACAGTTATTTTCAACTGTTAAATTAGTTTGATTATTCATTTGTGTACCACAATATATAACTATAAAAGTACTGTTTTTAGATTAGATACTTTTTAAAATTATTAAATTAAATTTAAATATAGTGACCATGTGAGATAGCAACACTTGTATGACACAACTCAGTGTCCGCACAGAGTCTAGGCGCATTAGCTGAAATTAGAACGTTGTAATCTTCGGGTTGCCACAACTGCATGTTTTTATAAACTTTGTTTGAACTGCTTTGGAATCATAGATGATACATTGCAAGATGCCAAGGTCATGTCATTGATGTTCTTTGTTTTTTTATAATTTGTTACTACATTGTAAGATGGGGCTTACCTCACTTTGCCTTTGTTATGTTGAAAAGTGTAGGCTATCAAACATACACTGCGTTGGTTAACATTGTGGACTGAATGATAAGCTTGAAGTTTTGAAGCATTTGGTAAAAGTGCAACTAAATTAGCATTATTATTGAAAGGCTACAATAATAAATTTAAAAAAAGAATACTGTGCAAATATCGAGCAGTTTTCGTCTTCTACATCTGAATAAATAATTGAAAAATGTCAAACATCAAGACTTTGAATTTCAACATATGTAAAGTTTGATGAATTTGGTTCACCCAACTTAACAAATAAGTAGTGCAAGTTCTCTCCTTCCAAGCCAATATTGGAAAAAGTTGATAAATTTCATGAAATTGCTTGAGTTTGCTTAAAAAATGTGAAACCCTTCATTTTAGTTAGATATTAAATGTCTGAAAAAACTACTTTTATTGAAAAAAAATACTATAAATACAAGTTTAAAGTCCAACAA
Source organism: Philaenus spumarius (assembly GCA_018207615.1). Lineage (NCBI taxonomy): Eukaryota > Metazoa > Arthropoda > Insecta > Hemiptera > Aphrophoridae > Philaenus > Philaenus spumarius. The sequence continues at coordinate 299,673 of JAGFPH010000513.1, forward strand.
TCATGATATAATTTGTAAAAATATTGATCATTGATTGATGTATCAGGAATTTAGTAACTCCATAGCTCCGTCTATATTATTTCAACTAAACTTTCTAGAAAATTTTTACAAAAATAATTACACTAGATAACCTCATATCCTATAAAGTACAACACTTACTGTACAATCAACATTACAGATACACATTGAACAAACACAAGAAGAACTAACCAGTTTATAATGCTGGTTAAACAAAAATACAGAGAATAATATTATGAAAATTGCTTGTAACAGATGCAAGGGAGTTAAAAAGTAAATACTATCAACCATAACCTGAAATCACAAGAAATTATAATTATTTGTGTGAATTGTTCATTTGTTTTCAGTTATTGACTTCTGTTTGACCAAAGTATTAGTCTGTGATGAATCAACCAACTTTTCTAGTCTCCAATTAACATGGGCTTCAAAAAACAGCTGTGAACAGCGTGCAGGACGTGCAGGTCGAGTTATGGAAGGGAGGGTTTACCGATCAGTAACTAAGACTTTGTACAAAGTAAGTTTTTCAGGGGTAAAATGTTAAATTGTTTTAACATCAGTGTAATAATTTGATACACAAATTATGTAATCTAATTTATTTTAATGTGCAAACATGGTCTAAAAAACTGGAAAAGAAATGATGTATTTTTCTCTTCTCAAATGGGGTATTAAATTATTTTTGCTTGAGGTAGTCAAAATTACTAACATTGTTAGAATCATATAATGCCTGTCATATGTTAGAAAGAAACCGATGACACCACGGGGTAGAGGTGGGAAATAATGCAGGCAATGTGACCCTTTCAGAAATTTACTATCCTTACAAGCACACATTAAGAGAGATTAAGTTCAAAAACTTTAAATCGCTTCTAACTTGCGATGTGTTTTGCACAAAAACATAATCAATGGCTCGTTTTAGTAGCTTCTAAGCGGGAACTTCCATCTTGTGACGTCTTAACACGAATCGAGAAGTTAATTTTAATTTATGTACTATTATTTTAATAAAATTAGTTTCTATTACTTTGCTATTGATAATTTACTATTTGTAACTATGTGTTGATGCTCTTATTTATGTTTGAAGCTAAATTTATACATCATAAAACTCCTTGGATATGGTTCTTCGGCCCCATAAAGCGTATGTGATTAACGATAACGCATGTGATTTCATAAATGAGATAAATATTCATGTGATCTAATAAAAATAACCAATAAAATATTTATTTCTGAATTTCTATAAAGCAGACAAAAGATAATGTTTATTTTTCAAGGATAAAATATTTATTAAACAGGTAGTATAAAGAAGTCAGGGTTATTATTTATTTAGTAAAAAACAGTATCAGTTGGCTCTAGAGGATGTGGTATCTAAGGATGGGCAAATATCCCATGACTGTTATCTAAGAAAGGTATGTTGTTAGTTTAGATAAAGATGCAATAACATCTGCCATATTGGGTTCTAGAAATGAGAGAAAAGATAGTACGTATCCTAGCCTGTAAAAGGATGATCGTGTTCATGTCAACCTTGTTTTTTTACAGAAAATAATAAATTGTTATTTTGTTGTGTATAAATAATTTGTTGATTAGAATAATAAATTAAAATCACAATAGTGTTCGTCGCAAGAATGAATCTGGAGGAAGGCAGACGCGTTTTGTGTATCTCGGTAGTGTGGCCATTGCATTACGTTAAACAATTGCAGTTTCATCGTATAAAAGAAAATGGTTTGTTGTTTAAAGAATGACAAATTGGAGTCTCTATAAGAGTGTTTGTCGAAATATTATAGAAATAAATATTCTTTTATAGAAATGCTAGGACAGTGTTCGAGGGGACATTGTTTTTTCATCGATGCAGGGTGAACTGTGAATGTATATTCAGATGCTTTTAATACCGTACTTTATACATTTTGTACTGTGATTTTAAAGATGAATTGAGCCAACTTGCAACCTGTTCTATCAATACTCTAACTTCAACCGCTTGCTTTTCTGGAAAGTTCGATGCTCCGTTTATGTCCACACTTTAACCTTTGGTATATCGATGTTGTTCTTTTATACATGCAGATTTATTACATTGGATGTTCGTTATTTTAAATTTTTTTAGTTCTCACTAACCTGTGCGAATATAATTTAGTGAATTATAAATATTTATCACAGTCGTTTTATTAATTTGTATAATATTTCCAAATATATTAAAATTATTATTTATTTAATTTATTCAAGAAATCACGTGCATTACAAACTGTTCCATGGCAGAGTAAATTGATTGATTCATTGTTTGCTTAGTGACTTTATGCTAGTTAGATAAATTAATGTGGGTAGTAACGTTGCAAACTGAATCTGAACGCCAGCAGCTAAACTCGAACCCAACAAACCAATGGTAGCCAGCTAACTGACAAGCTAACAGATAATGCCACACAGCTTCCCAAATCTAAATTTTAAATACCAGGGAAGTTAATTCTCTTTATTCACAGTCATTAAAACTTTTACATTGATTCAAATTTTTGTTCTCGAGCCAAAAAAATAATTCCAACCTTTGACTGTGGTAGTTTTCATCTTAAAAAAAGTGTAGTCATATTTTGTTTTTATTATTTATTTAAATTTAGTTCTTGTTTCAGTCTTTACAACAGGAATCAACTCCAGAGTTATGTCGTTGTCCTCTATCACAAGTTGTTTTAAAAACAAAAATGCTCGGGCTTGCAGAACCGAAAGCTATCCTTGCCCTTGCTTTAGATCCTCCAGACTTGTATAAAGTTCAACAAACTATTTTGATACTGAAACAGGTGTGTATTTGCATTCAAGTATTTAATGAATAAAGTTTACTTGTTCTTGTTTGGTAGAATTAATTCTTCGCTATTTGGAAACAATAGGGGGTCTATACATAGTGGGTACTAATGTTATTTCATCCAATAACATTAATATTTGCCATCAACGATTAGCTGCATTTGCATAATTTTATTAGAAAATAATTCTTAATTATATAATTTGAAAGCCCTCATTAACAACAAAGTGTAAAGGAATTGAAGTTTCTGCATCATAGATGTTAGAGCCCTGGTATATCACATAGTTATATGGTTACTGAATGTCACATGGTCATTAGGTCTCATAAATATTTTATGCAGTGGATGCCGTTTATTGTAATCACAGATAATGTTATAAATTGGTTAATGTTATCACTTATCTCCCGGCTGAAACGAAATACATTATTTGTTATTATAATTTGTTCAGTTACGGTTATCAATTATACAATGTTAACAACTTATATTTTTTTTAAACAACGGCCGTTTCGGCTATTCAACCATTCTCAAGTTATTGGAGAACATCCTCCGTTGTCATGGAACACTTAAAAAAAACGCGTTGACAAGCATTTAAATAAATTATTTCACAAAAACCCATTTAATAAAACCATGTCCGGTGGGCCCACTGTCTCGCACTGAATTATTGCTTATCTATGTGAAGTATGAAAACTGGTTTTTCTTTAATAAAGGCAGTAAGATAAGATATATTATGTTTCTGTTATTATTGTGTCATATAATGCATTTGATTCAAACAGTAGTTTCTTGTTAAGTATTATATCCGAATTAGTTTCGAACATTTTATATGCGTATTTCATATTGTTCCATCACATTCATAAATTTTCCATTTTTGCAATGGTGTTAAGGTATCATCGATTGCTGTCTAGTTATCATTGTTTAAAATAAGGTGTTCTGTATATTTCGATTCAATGTTTTGATGACGTAGCATTTATTTGGGTGTCGGGATGTGTTCTTTGAACCTTTTCATACTTAGTAAACCCCTGAGCTATCAAATTTGACACCTTTAATTTTATTTGTGTTTATGATGCTGTGTAAATTATTCTTAGTTTTGAAAGCAATGGTATACCCTTGTTTGAGGAAAACAATGCCTATATCGTATGCTAAATCTTTGATTAGTAAAGGAAAGCCCTTTGTCAAGATCATGGCAGAAGTATTTTTAAACAATATAGAAAACAATAATATCATTAACGATACAAACAAACATCTTCTAATATCACAGATACCACATAACGATCATTTTGTACCAAGGCACTTCCATACAAATTCAAAGTTTCACCACATATCTAAATAACATAGGCTACATCCAAATTTAAAAATCACAACCGAAATGCAAAACAACAACAGTATTAATTTATATTTTATTTGTGGTAGCCTAACTGGATTGTTTATAAACATATATTAGTAACGATCTGTCGGACAATCCTTGTTTTTCGGACAATAGAAATAGTTTAGTTTTAAATTTTAATATAACTTTTTAAAATTAATAACTATTTATCTTTGAACTGCCAGTAATAGGTACTTTAAAATACGTGAAACATGCTTAAGTTAGATTTTTTAGACTTTTCGGTAATTCGGAAATTTATATGTCTTAATAAATTAAACACTTTTAGATGTAATTAATCAGGCTCATGTGAACCAAAATGTTTTGTTGTGTTGGATTTTAAGTAAAAATGGACTGTATTTTAGGTTAAAAATGTAATAGTTGAATAATTCTATAACTTGATATTTTGTAGTTCATATTGCCGTGACTGAATTATAATTGATAACTGTGCACAGGAATAAGACCTGTCATCTTCTTGTGAAGATTACAAATTGAATTTGAATAATTGTTGTTGAGATTATCGATTGATATTAATTTCAATTATTGTAGTTGATCTAGTCTTATTTGTCGCATCATTTGGCCAACTCGATCTAAAGTCGGTTTGCAAGTGTTATGGTGCATGTAGAGTTTAGATTGATAGAAACATAGATAGCAATGTTCTATAGTTAATTATCAAACCGGGTCGAATCAGAGTGTGGCATTATGTTACTGAATACTGTATAATATCAATTCATCTTTATATGATTCCTTCCTGGCTAAATCTTATTCCAAAAAAAAATTCTTCTCACCACTTAAGCGTATCATATTATGGAATTAAATTATAATACATTATTTAAATTTATTAATATTAATTTACATTTCTCAGAGGAACTTAAAATGTTCTATGGGAACGAAGCCCATAGACTTCTTAAAATCGTTGTATGTAGTTTTTGTATTTTTATTAAATCACTGTCATATTTACTTTAAAAAAAAAGAAATTGTTTAAAATTAAATGTTAGTAATTGTTAAAAACAAGAAAAATATCTCAAGTGTAGGATTCTAAAATTAGGTATCTTGTAGATTACACAGTTTACAACAATCCGTTGTAGCTTTTAAATCAGCCATCCACATTTATTTGTGTGTTATTCTGACACTCAATTCCTCGTTCATCGTGCATTACAGGTCTTACGAGAGATAGTCATGCTACTACCATTACTGGAAACATCACGTTTATTGTCATGCGGGTTGTGTCAACTGTCCGAGCGTTGCGCGGGAGTTGATGTTTTTTTTACGGGTAGTTTCGCTGAGACTGCCTTTTGGAACATGGCTTATGGGCGCTCTGTACTGCACGGTGAACTTGAAATTGACTGTATATTAAATCCAATACCCTAAGAAATAAACCAAATAAGTCTAACCAAGAGTTTCATACCGTCACCCATCTTGAAATTGTTAAAAGAAAGCATGAACATAAAATGAAGTTATTTTCATTGCAATGAAATATTATTTCATCTCATTCTAAGTGATCTTTTAGAATATTAATAAGAGGTCATACAAGAACATTAACTCTAAAAAGAAAACAACACGAAACTAAATACAGTACAATTATTTTCCTAATACCAATGTAATGAGGAAGAGGTAATGGATTCATGCAAACTGGTCTTTATAAGTCCACTGCCTTCAGTTACTACCACAGTACACATTCTTAATGGAAACCCATATTTTTCATCACTTTAAACACAATTTGGATCTTCTTTACTTTTCCTGTAAAGTATACTAGTACCTCTAATACCACTGTTGTTTTTTGTTTCAAAATTTTAAATTTATTTTTGTAGAAAGGAGAGATGTTTTTCATGGAAACATATTTTTCATTGTTTTGTTACAAAAGTTTGGGTTTGTTTTAGTTTTCTTGTAAAGTGTAAAAGTTACAGCACTAATTTTTTTCAAAATGCTAGCAGCAGTACTTCTGGAAATTTAAGTGTAGGGTAAACGATAATATTTCTGCAACATTTTCTGGAATATATCACCAAATTCTAAAAAGTTTTTATTTTGTTTAGCAAAGCATTTTCAAACGATACGCCACAAGACAGTATTATAACATAATATATTTATTTATTGGGGTATAAAACTTTGACCCTTAATTCAATTTCATTGTAATTATTTTTTGAGTTTTGATTATTGGAAAACAGTTTCTGTTTATGAAATTAGTGTCGTTAACTACTTCAACAATAGAAGTACAAGACCCTCTCATTTTAAGAATATGACTCACTCTTGTGTTGAAGAAAAAATAAATCAACAGCGACCCAGGAATGCAAGTGCTATCCACACTACTTCCAGCAATAATTCTGTTGTAGGCAGTTAGAAAATCTAAACAATTTGGTATATGTACCTTTAAACATTGAATGTATCTGGAGTCAGTGTAAGGCACTTCTCAGTAGTTTCTAAATTTAATAGGCAAAATAATAAGGCTGGAAGACTCCAGTGTGAGTCAAAAGTATGGATACGCCCTGAGTAGAGTCTAGGGCGATATGGCGCCAAAAGTGGTGGGGGAAGGTCATTGACCTTGGACCACGCCCCCTTTTTTTTAGTGTTTTTTTGGGTCTTTTTGGTTCCTAACCTAAGCCACGCCCACTTTTTTTGGGGTCCTAACCTAAGCCAATTTTTGGGGGTTTTGGATTTTGGGTTTTTTTTGGGAGGTCCTAACCTAACCTAACATTTTTGGATTTTGGGTTTGTTTTGGGGGGTCCTAACCTAACCTAACACTTTTTGGAATTTTTGGATTTTTGGGAATTTTTGAAGATTTTGGGAATTTTTGATTTTTAAAGATTTTGGGGAATTTTGAGCCGCCATCTTTTTTTTTTGGCAGCCATCTTTTTTATAATAATTAATATTTAATTTAATTTAATTTTTTCAGAATATTATTAGCGCTATTTTTTTAAAACGTCAGCATTAAAGCGCAATTTAATATACAACAGTGTATGTCTGCGAAAAATCGATGCCCGAATACAATTTGTGAAAATTGTATGAACAACCATCACTGAAATATTATTTAAAATACAATGACAAAATGCCCGCAAAAGAATACGACGTCAGAATATTATTAGCGCTAATTTTATTAAACGCAATTTAATACACAACACAACAGCATTGTCCGCGAAAAATCGATGCCCGAATACAATTTGTGAAAATTGTATGAACTACCATTGTTGAAATAATTAAATATCGCTATTTGCGGGAATGAATAAAAGTAAAACAAAGGCACTTCGTCGGGATTCCTACAAAAAAAAAAACATTAATACTGGATAACGCAAATCCCGAAAATGTCCAAAATGTTTTACCCGAACTAAAAACAAATAGAATTATTATACTTTTGTTACAGATCTATAAAATTTGTAACTTTTCTTCGCAGTATTCACTCTAATTCTATAAATAGACACGATAAGAAAAGAATCCATAAGAATCAATGGAAACGGTGCTTGCTCATGCCGAACTCCCGCGATCGTGTTTACAAAACGAAAATAACACAAGTGAAGGAATAAAATTCCCGGTTACACATCAAAATCAAGGTCAATTCATATTCCCGGCTATTTCCCGATTCCCCCGGTTGGTAGACACCCTGTATTAAGTTTAAACTAGGGGAGACCCCTGCGTGCTCCGCACGCCAACCCCCGGTGCGACCTTCTAAAAACATATGTTATGTTTTATTTATAATAAAAGTGTAGGATTAATAATAACCTCAAAACTAAGATGGTAAATAATGTTAAATGTTCAAATCAAATTATTTCTTATATTTTATAACAGCAGTAATAATAAAGGTTAAAAGAACCAGTAAGGCTCAGGTCTACACTTAATCAAAAACCTAACAAAAAAGTTATAAATAATAACCTCAAAACTAAGATGGTAAATAATGTTAAATGTTCAAAACAAATTAGTTCGTAAATTTTATAATTTGAATAAATAATTCATTTCCTCCCTTATAAAAATCAATATTTACTTCCACAAAGCAGCTGTACCGGTATTAGTTAGTTTTTTATTATAAACAGCTGTTTTGTATTAAAATGTTTTTATAACCTTCTGAATACTGTAATCATCGTTATTTACATCCACGAAATCAGCTGGATTAGTTTGTTTCTTATTATAAACAGCTGTTTTGTATAGAAATGGTTTTTAAATATTTTCCATGTTAATCTTATGGGGAAAACCCGACCTTTGAGATTAGCTCACTAATTAGCTCACTTAATTACACGCCATTAAGGATAAGAATTTTTGACATCTAAAACCTTAATGCAACACTACGAAATGAGACGAATTTTTTGAAACCTCAAACATTAAAATTGGTCCAGAAATAAGGGAGGAATTGTGTTTACAAAAAACGGCTTCACGTATTATATATAAAGATTTCATTTAAAACAAATGAATATTTAGTTGATCAATTTATAATAAAATCTCTGCTACAAGTTCTACTTTAGTTCAACTCTTATCATTGGTAATGTTTGTGTGTTTACTAACACGCCGTTTTTACACCTGCAACACGTTACTGTTCTACAATGTGAGTGCAAATTATATCATTTTTAAAAGATTATAATAATATACAAATTTGTGAGTTTAAACTTTTTGTTCTATTTAAAATCGCACATTCCCTACTAATATCCATATAAATAAAATTAGAGTTTTGTCTGTACATTGCTTAGAATCATAAATGTTTTGGTTATTGTTTCGTTTCATACAATAGGAAAGCCGAAACGCGTCTTATCTCAATTTCTGCCTGTCTGTATCTCAATTTATGTCTGTCTGTATGTCTTGTGACACTCAAGATGGTATTTTACATTGTCTTCTCCGGAAAAACAAGAAAACAGATTATGATGAAACTATTTTTTTTTTTTTGTATTCTCTAAAAGCTAGATAATGTTTTTATCTACTTGAAACTGGTGTTATGTCCTTTCGAAATAAAATAACGAACACTCAAAAACTCAGTTTTGTCCTACATTAGACACAATTTGTTACAAGATGTCTTACATAACTTTTATACATAACCATTATTACAGGAAGATCGTCTCTGCTCGTGTGTTTAGTACATGTCTGCTAGGGAATTATTCAAAACTATGCATTTTATTATAATGATTATTTATTTATGCTTTTGCACTAAGTAATCATAAATTGTAGTATTCAATCTTACCTGAGACAAATGTCGAATCCACGAGATTTCGTTTACAACTTGTACAAGCCTTACAACCTTGTATAGACGTATAGCCCATTAGGTGTAGGTTACAACTACCAGTAATTTGCAATACGGCAGATTTTTTAAAATAATTACCTTAAAGTATGTAGATTAATATAAAAAAAAGTTTACCAGTCTATCGATTTCCCAAAGTCGAAAAAAATCTAAAAACATTTTTTTTTCGATATTCCTTAATATTTCAAGGTGGGATGAAGATAAATAAAAATAAAAAATACCACCGTTTAGGGGAAGTATTTTCAATAAAAAAGGTCATATGTATTTCTTTCCTCCGAGCAATGGTTTGTCTGGAAAAAATTCGATAATGCAGGTATGTATTTTGCAGAAGGGGAAATCACTAAAAGTTGAAATCTCATTCATATAATTATATGAAGCGTTGGCTCATTCGAAATTGGCTGAATTTTAATATATCGAATTGAAACTTGACATAGGAGTTAAAATATATATTTTAAACATTTATGCTGAGTCTCAGCTTGTTATTTTGAAAATGACCCGATCTAGAGCCACTTGACTTATCAATAGGTTTCTTGATTTTAGGAGTACTGGACCCACGAACTAATTTATGTTTCTTTTACCTTCTTCTCGTCATACTGCAGAACTGCAACCTTTTCATGTTTTTCTTTTCTTTCACCAGCTACTTTCATAAAATGGAAAATATCATCAAAAAACCCTCTTTGTAAAATAATATTGGTTATCCATCTGTTTAAAGTAGACAAACTTGACAAAGGAAAGCGGCATTTTCTTTGAAGATATAAGTATGTTAGTTTTCCAAGATAACGCAAAGTTAGAGCTACTGAAATTTCATCGTTTGTCCATTTAACTCTTTTTTTATTTTCAAACAATAAATCTAATTGATTTTTTGTGAAAATTGTACTATGTTTGTCTTTAACTTTTTTTCTGTTAACTTTTGTTTATGTTTTTTCCCATTCAACGCCTTAAAGAAGTTTGAAAGCCTACAAATTTTTAAATATTTTTTCCTCAAAATGTGCAGTTTCATCAATAACTGTGCCTTGAGAATATTATTTTCTTTCTGTAGTTCTATACATCTTTGATTTTGACAGCTAACTGGTGACTCGATGGTTTCTGTCACATTTTTGTTTATAAATAACATTTCTGCTTCAGACAAACCTTTAGAAACTAATAATGAATCAACAAGTTTTATGTTTTTCCTGTTTAAATACCTGTCTTTTCTGTTTCCTACCAAGCTTCCATTTTCTAAATTTTTAAAATTTGGAGTAGGCCTAATTGCTAGTTTTTGAGAAGGAACAGCTGTAGGTTTGAGCTTTTTTTACTAGGTACATTCAATAGCTCTACTTTAAGATCTCTTTCATAATCCTCAGGCAAAAAATGGTTTCAACATACAGGACACAAATCAGGGTTCCATTTCCCTTCCCGCCTACACAAGTGAACCTATTTATTCCTTATTTCAAGGTATTTAGGAAAGTTAAAATAGACCACACCTCGACCTTTGTTTTGATGTGGCCATTATTGCAGACAGAAACTGTACGCCGTTTACCCGGCATTTATTTAAAATAAAACAAACTAATTGTTACATATAGTGTGAAGTTAACAACGACGTCACAACTACTGAGACACTATTAAAAGTAAGTTCCGATACACTTGTAAAAACTTATCAATACAAAACACTATGAACCAAAACACAACCTCATGGTACAAGTGATTCTACTGAAATACTAAAATGGCGGGCGGCAGAGCAAGAAGCAGATGGCTGTGCCAGGTCACCGCATGACGTCAAAGCTAGCAGGCATTGTGGACTGCAGGGCGAGGCGGGAATGCGTCAACCTATATACTCTATCAACCTTGGGTTGTATCAACCCAAAGTCCAGTATCTGAGAATTCCAGAGGGCTTAGCTTTACTGTTTTTATACTAATTGCTATGTTTTATAACTTAGATTGAGTGATCTACTGGATTAAACCCTTGTAAAAAAAAAACAGATGTATCATCTTTAAAATTTCAATGTTATTTAAATGGGGAAAAATTGTAACTTTGATTTTTCGTTGTGTTGAATAGAGTCAACATAAAGACTTGCACTTTGCGCCAATCTTCTTCTCTTTTATCAAGGCCTTTAAAATGAGGTGTCACTTGATAGGGGTTCTCTTTTAAATTTTCGACTTATCCCCAAAATACCCCATTTTGGGGGATTGGTTGAAATTTACGATACGTACCAAAAAACTCCATTTTTGTTCATGTTAACAATCGCCAAAGCAAATCTGTATATTGCCATTAATAAAAAAAATAATAGGGGGGTGGGGACTTTTAAGACACCTGGTAATTATCAGAAGAGTAAAATAACAATAATTATAAACCATAGGCTATGTTTATACTAAATATATAAAAGACTTATCATCACTATTTCTTTTCTTTCTAATATCACACTATGGCCGTTTCAGCCATTAACAAGCGCTTGCTGGGTAGTTCCCATTGTCATTATTACGAAGAAAATAAAATGTATACTGAGTTTGTGAAAGTTGTGTGTTCGTATATTTATGTATTTTTAAATAATGACAATGGGAACTACCCAGCAAGCACTCGTTAACGGCTGAGTAGCCGAAACGGCCGTAATGCTATATTAAAAAGAAAAGAAATACTGACTATTGTGACGGTAAGCCTTATTAATATATTTAGTACTATTCAATAATCTGAATGGCGATAACAAATATCTATGTATATAATTGGAAAGATCGATGACATACGAGGGCGTACCCAAAAGAAACCAAACTAATGTTTTAACCCTTTCCACTCCAATTACAGAGGACCTAGTGTTGCTATCAGCTCCATTTAATTTTGAGCGGATATTGCACTTTAATTTGTTTACTCCAAGGTATTTCTTTCAGTTCTAAAAGGCTGATTTTTTATTTGTGGTTTCCTCTATGACTAAAGTATAGATTGGTATGAAATAAAACATATATTTTTATTTGTAAGTATATTAAAAACAAAAAATTATTTATTGAAAAAATAGAAATTTGTAACAAGAATTTTGGACAAATTTTCAATGGGAAGACCTATATTTGTTGCTTGTTTTTTGTTGTCTATATCCTTACAAACAAAATCAAGTGGTTTACAAATGTTTTAGACACAAAAATACATTATAAAAAAATTATAATTGAAAAACAAGTTTTTTGTAAAAAATTAGTTTTGACACCAAGTTGTACAAAATTGCCTCAACTATTTATTTTATTGCTTAGCAACAGCATTATTTAGGTAAAAACTAGTAAATAAAGCTTTTTTCAAAACTTATTGTTAATATTGGAATCACTCAGGTTCGAAACAAAAGTTCCGTTGCCACTCCCGTTAATTTGTAACAAACAGCCGTCGTCTTCGTTCGTTTTATTTCATAACAATCATTATTGTAAAAAGAACAATATTAAAAAATATACCGTGAAATTACAAACGATAACCAAGTACAACAAAACTAAACAACGCAAAAGCTCACTAAAACACTTCGTAGTAAGTAGGAACCAAACAACGGCGAGAGCAGACAGCTGTTGACAGAGCGGCCAAAGATGGCAAAAATAGCATTTTCTAAGATTTATTTACCACAGAAACTGAACTCAAATGGTTCCAAAAAAAATCCAAAGGTAGCAGCACATCTCAAACTTCAACAATAGCGATCATCAAAGTAGCTACTCCGTTCAAATGCAATCAAAGAACATTGTCATAGCGAGTTCAGGGCTCGCACGACATAGGAGTTCGTGCGGATTACTACTGTGCGGGGCTGCCCCGACACTCGAGTGGAAAGGGTTAAAGTGTATTTACACATTTTTACAAAAAAACTTCAGTCTCTTTCGAAGTATTCTCCATTGGAGCTAATACGCTTGTCCGATCTTTTATTCCACTGTTCGAAACATTTTTCACAGTGATGTGAATGCCTAACAGCGCTTCTGTCATTTTTGTATTCACCTCAGCAATGTCGCAGGGAACTAGGTCAGGTAAATGATAGGGAAGCATGGAGAGGGTTGTGCGAGCAAGAGCGTTGTCATGGTGGAACAACCAGTCATCCGAGTGCTACAAATCAGACCTTTTCCGCTGCAAACTGTTGTGCGGTCTTCATAAAACTTCCAAGTAGAAAGCTTGGTTAACTGTCTGAGCTGGTGTAACAAACTCTGGGTGGACGACTCCTTTCACATCGAAAAAAAAAAAACAATCCAGCATTGTTATGATGTTTGACCCCACCTGACAAGCATCTTTGGGGCGAGGCTAATTTGAAGTCTTCCACTGGCTTGATTTATTAGTTGTCTGTATTATAATCTTTTTGAAAACAAATATTTATATCAAAGCCCACTAAAGAATACCGTTGAGGGACGGGTTTGTGTAAACCAAGACCTTGAACGCTCCAACCGCCGTAGTGCGACGTTGTCACGTTCTTCCCGCGCTTCTAACTGACTGCGGCTGACTCAAAGCATTTATAATTCTTTAAACTATGCGATCAAGCCTCGAGCGATAAATAGCAGGAGTGTTCGAGGCTAGTAGATATGGCAACACGGCGCGCCCATCCTATTGGCCGCCTCGCAACGGTATTCTTTAGTGGGCTTTGATATAGTTATAATTACATTAAGTCTCATTTTATTTTGTCAAAATCCTTTACAAGATTTTTTTTTTAATTTCTATTTACTTTTTTTATTTATAAAATCATATATATGTTACAAGTTTGTATATATTTTATGGTATGAACATATTACATACACAAACCAATACCTTGATATCTTATATTCATTGCAGGATGAAAACAAGTACATGTTAGCAGTTATAATTTTTTAATTTGTGGTGTTTCACTAAGAATCAGTTTAAGATATATTCATTAAAAACTGTTTAAAAAATAAACTCAAAGGCACATCAATAGGGACTTATAACATTTTCTTTGAAATGATGAATTGAAGGTCTGTAAGAATGCTCCTCTTTGTGTGAATTTGTCAGAGTTTTTTATTTTTTGACTAGACAGTGTACATAGAACAATATAAAAATTAAAAAAATACAATAGTTGGTTATTCATTTGTTTTTGTTAATTGATAATCTATAGAAAACTATAATAATCTATAACTGAGAACAAAGCATTAGTCATTGGTACCAACATGTTAACCTAAAAAGTCCCAAACCATTTCAAGTTACCCCACCGTTTCAAGTACGGTAATAAAACGTTCTGATAGAGTTCTCCAGATGTTAAAATATGTTTCAAATTCATCAAAAAATAAGAAAAAAGACATCAAAAAGATAAAACAGAAACATAATACTCCCAATACAAAGCCAGAATGGGGAGTATACAGGAATAAGCAAAAGGTATTTTCTGACAAGGATGTAGCACTAGAAGAATTGTTGACGAAAATGGATATTCAATAAAGAATTTGTGAAGTGTCCTGTATTAAAAA